>JBBMEF010049411.1:0-12933 GCA_037832685.1 Sicyos baderoa
AAAAAAAATTATTTAAAATTTAACCATGGTTAACTCTAAAGTTGGATGAGGGACTATTTTTAAACTTAATTCAAAGTCGGAAGACTAAATTTGGACATTTGAAACTCTAGGGACTAAAGTGGAACAACTCTCAAAGTTTAGGGACCAATATTGGACTTTTGAAAGTCTAGGGACTAAAATGGAACAACCATCATAGTCTAGGGACCAAAATGGTAGTTTAACCAAAATTTTAAATAATTTAACTTTCCACATATTTAAATTTAATTTGTCAAATTTTGGTCAACATGAGCAACAAATTTTTCATGTCTCATAAAAACTTTCAAATTGAAATTTATTATTTATTATTACAACTAGATTTTATAATTTATTTATAACCTTATAATTTTTGAATTTATGAATTTTTTATTATTAAATTTAAAATTTTAAAGCACATTGCAACGAACGATCAAATATTAGTTAGTTTATCTTTAAGCAACATTTAATAATTTTATGCATCTAAAAATAAAGGTAAAATGATCAACAACCCAATCCAACTCCACTTTGTGTGAGGGGTGTACATGATTCGATTGTGTTAGAGGATTTTATTTGGATCAACCCCACTTTTTGGGTTGGTAAATTCTCCAACCCTTCGGACCCCATGCATAGAACAACCCAACCCAACCCCCTAATATTTTGGGTTGGGTTGAGTTCTCAAGTTGTATCAATTTCATTCAAATATAAAAAGAAATTAATTTATACCCCATAAATATATATATATATATATATATATATATATATATATATGTGTGTGTGTGTGTGTGTGATACTATACTAAGTCTAGGTGGAGACTCCACTCAATCAAAAAATATATAGGGTTGGGTTTATTAAGAATCACGTATCAGAAAAAAAGTGGAGACCATATAACAATATAAAAGAGACATGAGTATTTCACTCATGACCAATTAATTTTGAGGTGGAGCTTCATATAATCTAATATGGTATCAGATCTCATTAAACCCAAACGGATAATCGGTGGGCATGAGTGAAACCCTATGATGAGCTCTTTTGTTCGTTATAGCATATTTTAAAATTTTAAATTCAATGTTATATTTTGTTATTGATAATAAGAAACACATAAGTTTAAATAAATTAGAAGGTTATAAATGCATTGTAATTCTAGTGTTAATTTTGATGTAATAATAAATAACAAAAATCTCAATTTGAAAGCTTTTATGAGTCATCAAACATTTTTAGTTTACTTCGGTTAAAAGTTTGACACATTAAATTCAAATATTTGATAAGCTAAATTATTTAAATTTTATGTTTTTTCAGATCAAGGGTATTTTTGAAACTTTTTGAAGTTTAGGAGTATTTTTTAACAAAACTTCAATGATTTCCATCCAAAGTTAACAATAAGGGTATTTTGAAACATTTTGTAAAGTTCAGGGTAGTTTTGAAAATTTTCAAAGTTCAGAGGTAAGTTTGACAAAAATGTGATAGTTTAGGGGTATGTTTGATAATTTAGGCTAAAATTATTAGTCGCATAAAGTAATATTCATGATTAGACTAATTTTAAATTTAAATATATTAATTAAGTGATTATTTAAAAAAAAATTGTGCATTTTATTTTTAAAAGAAAATTGGTAGGAAAGTAAGTGGGCATTATTATAAAAATATTCAATTTTTAAATGAGGACTCAAAAGTTAATTTCCCAAAAATAATGAGATAAAAGAGTGAGCTAAAGAATTTGGTAATCTATTTGCTGTGTTTTTCTTTCCCTTCCTAGTTCAACACTAATTTGAGTAAGGATTAAAAATTACTCCAAATTGTGTTTGTTAATTGTGTCTTCTTTAGTCTAGCTACATGTGGGGGATGCTACTGTGGGAAGATATACTCTATAACTACCCATATTCAACTACTTTGTTGGTTTTCAAAGTGGAATATTAATTGGTGATAACAAATAGTTTTATGAAATAAAAAAAAAAAACTAATAATAACAAATTATAGGTATTTACGAACAACACTTTCTACCTCTTGTATTATACTTTAGCACAATTTCTAAAATAATTCATTAATAACAGATTAATTTCTCACTCGTTGAGTTCTACTAGTGATAGCACAATTTCTAAAATAATTCATTTATAGTCGATTAATATTAAATAGTGTGATGAGAATAGTAATTTACCTATTTTATAAATGTGAGATGGTGTTTTCCCACTCAATATACACATCCTTGCCGGTGAAGGCAATTAATAATTTGCCCAACACATTCAATGACAATGATGAAGTTTTTTTTTTTAGATTACAATGACTGAGGGTGGAAAATAATGATGAACTTGTGGAGTGGAGATGGCTCGGTCATGTTGAGAAAATTATTTATTTATATATATTTTAATGTCTATAGTGTTTATATTTAGAGTAAAATATAAATTCAGTCCTCAATATTTGAAAAAACTTAGTTTAGTTTTCATAGTTTAAAAAATTAGAGTTTGGTCATTGTAATTTTTTTTTAAAGTTAGAATTTAGCTTCTTAGATTTAACAAGTTAAAATTGACTGTATATAATTTTATAAAATCTAAAATATAGTCATATAGTACATAATCACTAGCGTTATATCTTTTTTAATAAAATTTTGTAGATGTTCTTTAACATATTAAATACATGGAAGTTCACTATTCAATCGTAATTGATATGAATTTTTGTTATATTGACCACTTAACTTTTTATCATATATTTTATACTTTTAAAAATTAAAAATTTTAAAAATTAAAAAATTAAAAAATGTAGATTATAAAATGATTTGTTTTTTTAATTATTTTTTTGAAAAGAGAAAAAATGACAGTCAATCTTAGATGACGGAATATAATTTTAAAATACAATATTACACTATCCAGAATAAGACAATTGTTATGATTAGATTTTTTTCTTTTTTTGATATAATATTGGGGGAAGGATTTGAACCTGTAATCTCGTGGTTACTAAGTCGTATAAGATGTCGGTAGAATTATGCTACTTTTGGTTGTTATGATTATGTTTCAAAGTATGGTTTATGTGCGAATAATAATATTATAGAAATGTGTAAATCAGTTCAACACCAACGTCACGGGTTCGAACCTTAGAAGAGTCGGTATTGTAATCCCCATCCCCCAATTTGTAAAAAAAAAAAAGTAAAGTAATGGGCTGAGCTACATAGCAAGCCCATTAACGCGTCCATAATCAAAGCCCAAAAACACAGAACTGTGTTCTATAAAACCCCCTTACGTCTCAAATCATTAGCTATATTTCTAGGGTTTCTCCAATCCGCACCGCCTGCTCTTCGCTTCATGTTTAGGTTTTATATTCTTCTTCCCCAATTCTTCTTATTTTAATTTTGTTCAATCGGTTCATTTCATTTTAATGGATTTATTGCAAGGATGATGATTCAATTAGATGCGTGAAAGGATTTTCCTTACTGAACTCAACTTTTTGAGGCATTTATCGAGTCTGACTCGCCCGAGTTCTTAATTCTGTTCTCTTAATTTGTTCAAGATCAATTTCTGGGAAAAAACAATTTGAATTGTTTTCTTATGTTTATTTTTTATTGAATGAATTTAATTTGTTTCATATGATTGTGCAAGTGATGATAAAACAGACAGGGACATCTGTACTCTCCAAGAGAGGATGACGATTTGTCGTTGGGAATCTCTCTGATGCACTTTTATCATTTTAATATAATTTTGCAGTCGTGCGTGGTTACATTGTTTAAAAAAAAATATAATTCCGCAGTAGGTTTTTTTTTTTTGAATGTCTGTCACTGTCCGGGCTTACTTGGGCTTATTTGCGTGCACAAGTGCACCTTGATTAATGTTATGCGACATAGCACTTGACCCTTCAACATTTGGATGTCAAGGAAATTCGTATACACCTCAAAGCTCGTTATGATTAGTTGGACTATTTTATTATGCTTTATAATAAGATTCACGAATATAGGGTAAGAGTGACTGATATCAATTCTCGAGAATAAATCTTGTAGTGTTTTAACCAAATAATGAGATCGTTGTTGCTAGGGGTGATCATGAGTTGGGTTGGGTTGATGTGATTTTCTATCCAACCAAAAAGTTCGGGTTGGTCAATCATCCAACCCAACTCCACCATTTATTTTTGGGTTGGGTTAGGTTGGGTTATCGGGTTCACAATTTGCAACTAAGCTAAAATTTAAAAAGCTCACCATGATAAGCAATGTACTAATATTAGTATAAATATATTCTTATTACTAGTGTAAAATACCTAATTTCAAAACTTCATCAATAAGTTTAAAATATATTAAAAAAATAAAAGTCTAACGATAGTAATTAAATAAAATAAATATGTAATATAAATAATTAAATAACATAATAACTATGAGTAAAAATATATATTTTTTAAAACTAAATATAAAATTCGGGTTGATATGTTGGGTTTGGTTGATTTAGATCAACCCTTGACCCAATCCAACCCATAAAAATTCCATAATTTTCAATCTAACCCATTTGGGTTGTCGGGTTGGTGTGCACCCCTAATTGTTGCTCTGATTCATTCGATTATATAATGTTCCAACTGGCAACCATTTCTTGGGCGTCTCAAATTCAATACATTGTGTTTAGTTCATATTTGAATTTTAAACTAATTTCGATAATTGTTATGGATTTTGAAATTATTTTTTAGCTTTTTTATTTAAATTTTGTGTAATAATAATATTGTTATTAGATTTGGAAATTTACGGTAGAAGTATGGGATTGAAATAAAGATAATCAAATCCTACAATATGATTATCATATCATTATTTCAAAAATAGTTACGCTGTATGCATAACAGAAATACACTTTCCAAAAAAAATGAAGATGAAAGTTTACCCAATTCGGATTTTATTTTGGTCCCTCAACTATCAAAATTTTATTTTAGTACTTCAAATAATAAAAAATTCTGGATTGGGTAAACTTTCATCTTCATTTTTGTTTACCCAACCCAAGAAATGAAAAATTACCACAATTTCAAAGCTAATCCATTAAATTTGGGGAAAACAAATTGAAATCACTAATCCATTAAATTTGGGGAAAACAAATTGAAATCAGATTTCATGAGCTCAATAGTGGTTAATTTGGCTAAGCCAAAAAAAAAAAGGAAAGTAAAAGAAAAATTATTAAAATATTGATGATAAGATTCGATTAATAAATCAGAACTGTAGAATTGGGTCTTGTTTAAGAACGTTTTCCTTGAGGACATATTTTGAAGGACTAAATTTGGATCTTGATATTCGAGGGATCAAAATGAAACTTGGTTGATAGTTGACGGAATAAAATGATATTTTAATCTTTTCAAATATTGATCTTAAAATTTGGTATTTGATTTTCATTTTATTTGTGAATGCAAAATGATCCTATAAGCTTAATCTTTAATATTTATTGGATGCTAATTTTCAACAAATTGCATAATTAAATGTTGCCGGTGAGACATTTTTTGTTTTGTTTAGACCTTAATGTTTATGATTTAGTTTCTCATTGATTTTTATGTTTCAAAGTTAACCATACTTAGAATTTTTCTTTAGTTTACTTTTGCACTTGTTTTATTTTAAATAAATTATGTTTATATTTATTTTAGATTTTGATATAGTAATGAAGTAAAATAAATATAAACATAATTTTAGTGAATTTGGTTATATAACTAATAATTTGATTATCTCAAATACTATAATTAAACCATATTTGAAAGTATAAGGGTCAAAAGAATTTGATTTTGAAAGACAAAAGAAAAGAGGAAACCATCACAAAGTGACTAAATGGGTCAAAGAGTCTTGATGTGCATAAGATGATGAATTCAATTCATGATGCTCAATGCTCATAAATATTTAGGAATGGTCACAAACATTATTATAAAGTCAAATGGTATGTAATATTAGTGTGTGGAAACTGTTCCGGAATGGTCACAAACATAAAAAAAATTAAAAATAGAATGTCTACATTTATAAAATTAAACCTTAAAATTTGACCTTTTTTTGTTGTAATATTTATAGAAAATTTAAATATTGAGACAACTTCGAATTTAATCAGTTTTTATTGGAATAGTAGTACGCGTCGAGATTGTGGTCATAATAAAATTATATGTTATTATACTTAAGTGTACTTACGGATGAATAGAAAGATTAACTTTGTAATTAAAATAGTACACACATTTATGCGCTATGCTTTGTGATTCTTGCAACATAATTTTATCAGTTTTTTAATGGAGTAGTACGCAACTAGATTGTACATGCAACTATACATTCGTAATTAAACTATTACACTCAATTAAATTATGTTTTTAAAAATTAAAAGAATGTTGTATATTATACAATTTTAAATTGAATGTATAGTACATAAAATCTCATTGTGATTTTGATCAATCAAATTTTAATTGAATTCTGTTTTAAAAAAATAAAGACTTTGGAGATAGTATGCAATTGCCAACTCGTATTTCTAAAACACCAAATGTCAAATGCAATTTTAAATTTAATTTATTGAAACTCAAAAAAAAAAAATCGACATTAAATCCCAATAAATTTGATTAAAAAAATCAACTTATCATTCAAAGACTTCTCCAAGTGAAACAACCCTATTTTTATTTTTATTTTTATGATATATTATTTAAATTAAACTGAATTTGTTAACCAAAGTAGATTTGTTTTTTTCTATTTTTAATTCCTAAGATCAATCTAGGAGTAGGAATTTGACCCATTCTTATCTTTGTGGTATTTTCCACCAACAAAGCAAATTTCGGACAATAACATGGTGGCTGGGAGAGGTGATTGCTGAGTCTTTTTATTGTTTTATGTCTTTGGATATTTTTAGCACGTAGACCGGGCACGGAGTCCTTTGGGTTATTCGATTAACATTCCGTATTATTTATGTTTTTGAAATATTATACGAATTTGTAATAAAGATTCTCTCGCAAAATAATGTTTTATAAATGGTTGAGAACAAATGGTTGGAAATAGGGACAAATTTTAAATAAATATATTTTGGAAATGTTTATTAGATGTTTTTAATTTAGAGAAAACTTCATTTTTTGTTTCTACATTTTGGTTGAAGTTTCACTTTGATCTTTATGTTTCAAAATCCAACCATTTTACCATTGACATTTAAATAATTCTCAATTTTAGTCATTGAGATAACGAAATCGTTTATGATTTAACGGGATATTGACTAAGATGATAACTAAATTAATTTTAAAATTTAATAAATTAATAATGTTTAATTATGATGTTTAATTGTTTTTTAATACAATAATTACAAAACGAAATTAAAAAAGATAAATTACCTCCATCTTTAATTATATTTTGTATTATCTACACTAATTATATTTTAGATAAAATAAAAATACTTTAAAAATTATAACTTTTTATCTTTTAAAAATTAATTTAAAAACAAATGTAACTCATTTTCTGGTATTTATTTTTTCCTATTCAACAAATTTATTTATTTTTATATTTATTATTTTTCTTTCGGTTGAAACATGAATCTTATATTTATTATTTAGAAGATAAAAAAAGTCATATTTATTTCATTTAAAAATATATTTAAAATGAATGTATCGTGTCTTTTTCGTTATTCTTGTAATTTTTTTATTTTTAAATTATGTAAATATTATAATTACAATTTTTTTTTTACAATATATCTATTTTATCTAAAAATATAATTATTATAGGTAATACAAAAATATAATTAAGATGAAAATAATTTGTCTTTTTTAATTTCCATTGTAATTATTGTTTAAAAAAGAATCAATTAAACACCATAATTAAACATCATTAATTTTTAGAATTAATTTAGTTATTATTCTAGTCAACATTCTCTTAAATCACAAACGGTTCCGTTGTCTCATGATTAAAATTTAGAATCATTAAAATATTAAAGGTAAAAGTATTGAATTTTGAAACATATGGACCAAAGTGAATATCTAGCCAAAAGGTAGAGACTAAAAATGAAGTTTTCCCTATAATTTGTGCATATTTTCGAAAATATGTAGTCATGCACGCGGGTTAAAGACCGTTTTTGGGTTGGGTCGGGCATTTTTTTATTTTCAAAATGAAGGATATAATTGAAACAATTTTATTATCTCTTCCTAAACAACAGTTTAGACATAAATTTAAAAGTAAAAAAAACTAGATATTCATTTAATTATTTTCTAAAATATAGACCTTTAATATCATTTCTCAATAAAAAAATGAATATGCTAGAAAAGAAAAAAAAAACATGGGCATGTTGGGTTATAAACTATGATAAAGCAATAGAAAAATGGGCGTGGGCGTGAATTGCAAACCTTTTTCGCCCAAATCCAAAGCCAAAAGGGATATTCAATTCCACAATTTCCCAAAGTTACAAAGTTAATTTTGGGGGTTTTTGGGGCACAACGAATCAAACGCCTCTCTACGGAGAAGAGTGGGAGCAGCAGAGAAAACCAGAGCAGCGGAGCAGAGATTTTGCTTCTTCTCGCTTCGCTCATCCGCCATTTTCATTGCTCCCCACCTCTCTCTCGCTCTCTCTCTGGTTTCTGGCGTTACCCACTTCTCCATTTGGGCTCTTAAGCAGCTTTTGCTATCAGTATTGGCCTCCCAGTCCTTGTTCTTCGCTGTTAATGCTATTTGTTTACTGGGTGGAGGATTGAACTTTTCTTGTAAGCTTCAAGTCTCTCTCTCTTTATTTATTGATCGACCCTTTTTCTTGTTTTTGTTCTTGGGTTATCTTTCTATGATGGGTTACTGTTTGTTTGATTATTTTTTGGATTTTGAGGATTTTTTTGGGGGAATAGTGAATTTTGTTGATGGGTATGGGTTTTTTGTAGCTGGGATTTTTCTTTTTTGATGATTGGAATCGAATAATAGGGTTTTGAAACTTTCAAGTGGGTTCTATCTTAGAGCTATTCTTCTAGGGTATGAAGCTAAGTTAGGTTTGGAGCTATCAAATATCAATGATTGAGTGTCCTCAAGGGGGTGGCGCAGTGGGTTGAAGACCTGTGCTTTGATGGTGTGCTTCCTTTGAGGTCCCAGGTTCGAAATTCACATGTGTTATTAATTTGTAGACACCTCCCGTGTATCCATTCTTTTGATGTCTCCTGGTGCCTGGTCTAGGGATGGGCGTGGTTACCATTGTTTCAAAAAAAAAAAAAAATCAATGGTTGAGTCTGTTGCCAATGGTGATTGTTGATACTGTCATATGAGGTTTCTGTTAGGCATAAATGGAGTGGACAGAAAAAGATTAGAGGCGTTGTTCGGCCATCAGTATTAGTCTGTTATTCCTTGTCTTTTCTGTTAATGCTCTTTGTTTACTGGGTGTTCATGATATAGAACTTGGAGGGGAGGATTGAACTTTTCGTGTTAGCTCCAACTCTTTCTTTACACTTTGTTCTTTCTTTATTGATCGACCCTTTTTTGTTTTTGTCTTTCTAAGTTTCTATAATGGGTTACTGTTTGTTCGGTTAGTTAATGAATTTTAAGGATTTCCGGGGTGTTGATCTGGGGTGTAGTGAATTTTATTTGATGGGTTTGGGTTTTTGTAGCTGGTTTTTTTTAATTTTTTTTTTTTTATTGGAATCGAATAATAGGGTTTGAAACTTTGAAGTGCGTTTTCTTGGACAGGTTAGGCTGGATAAGGTTTTGACTTGGGGCAGTGGGTTCTATCTTAGAGCTATACTAGGGTCTGATGCTAAGTTAGTTTTGGAGGTATCAATGAGGGAGTTTGTTGCCAATGGTGTTTGTTGATACAGTAATCTGAGGTTTCTGTTAGGCGCATAAATGGAGTGGACAGAAAAAGATGACAGCAGTGGAAGGGAGATAGTCCCTGTGAGGGAAAATGGTTTCGTGCAAGGATCACAGTCTTCTTCCAAAATGAGTTCATCTATGGCGAATACTGGTTCTGCAGAGAAGGTTGATGGCAAGGATGGTCTTTTCTTTGCCAACGTTCTTCGATCAAGAAACAAATTTGCTGATGCACTTGTTCTTTATGAGAAAGTCTTAGAGAAAGATGGTGAAAATGTGGAAGCTCATATTGGCAAAGGAATATGCTTACAGATGCAGAACATGATCAAGCCTGCGTTTGATAGTTTTGCAGAAGTCATCAGGTTGGATCCACAGAATGCATGCGCCTTCACGCATTGTGGTATTCTTTACAAAGAGGAAGGTCGTCTTGTGGAATCTGCCGAGGTATGTTATGAAACTTGATGGGTCAATTACCTCTTATAAAATACATATTATATATATTCAGAAAGACACCACATTCTTATATGCACATTCTGACGTTTCTTTTGTATCAATTGATTTTATCGTAGACAGCGGGAGCTTTAATGAAAGTTGGTGTGCTCTTTTAGATATTAAAATTGGCTACACTTATGCTAATAGATTTCTTATTTGACTCTGTTTTATGGCGCTTTATAGTTTATAGTACTTTGATTAATTGCATCTTTTAGCTTGCTCAGTTCCTTTGACTTCTCTCAGTGCCTTTGTAGTTGCATTCCTTTCATATTGGTGCTGTATAAAAATGGCAGTCCATTTGTATATCTATTAATGAGTCTGTGATAGTAGTGACTTTAAGGAAAAATAAGAAGTATGTGGATTATCCTGGAAAAACCACTGAGAGAAGGAATTTGCCGAGAAATGCTTAAGCCATCCTCCTTTTTGTGAGAATGGGAAAGTTCTTATGGCAGGATGTTTTTTGTGCTATATTTTGGAGTTTGTTGGGTGAGAGAAACAATAGAATCTTTTGAAGGTTGGAAAAAGATCTGGACGACATTTGTTGTACCCTCAGTAGAATCTATATTTATCTGTGGGCCTCGATGAGTCGATGACTAAGCTTTTTTGTAACTATAGTCCAGGTCAAATTGTTATGGAATGGAAGCCATTTATTTGTAAGCTCGTTCCTTCTTTTTGTGGCTTTCCATTTTGTATGCCAGTGTAGTTTTTCATTTTTACTCCAATGGATGTTTGGTGGTTAATAAAATAAAAGCCTGGAAAAACCACGGTAGAGTATTGGAAATTCGGAGGAGATGGTATGATTGATATTAGGTCATTCAACTTCCTGTGTGAGCTGGTTATATCATAGCTTTCCTTGATCTAGGTTGGAGATTTAAGTTCATGTAGTGGGGATTTCTTGTTTGGACTTGGGTGTTTGAAAGTATGCTTCACTTATAGTTATGCCTGGTGGGCTTGGTTTACAACCAGACCTTGTCTGCACTGCATGTACAAAGTTATGGCTTTTGGACGTTCTATTGCGATCATTTTCTTTCATTTCATTCAACAATGAAATTGTTTATTATTCCCCAAAAAAAAAATCATTCTTCCTTGAATTTTTAATTTTGGCCTCATCCTTCATCGTGTGTCCCTTTGACCTGTCATAAGTTTTTAGAATAGATGGAAAGCCTAAGATGATCTTATAGTTCATGGTTTTCTTCTAGTAATAGAGATTTTAAAGGCATATATTTAGATCTGGCAAGTGGAGATAGGATTTTAGAATAGCCTAAAATGACAAAGATTTTCCAGGGAATATAGATTAGATGAGAGTTAGTTTAACACCGTTGGAGAAGGACTTTTCAAAGATGCCAATTGTTTGTAGACACATTTGACTCTGATAGACCACCTATCAAACATGTGTACCAGCAAAGACATAAGCCTCGCCGAAGCGAACAGCTGACGAAGTCTTAACCCTCGCTAGAGCGGAGTACCAGCGAAGACACACGCCTCGCATTAGCGAAGCACGAGCGAAGTTAGTTAGGGCAGTTTGTTTAGGCGGGAAAGTTTGTTGAGTAGTTAATGTGTATAAATAAGAACTTTGAGTTAGAAGTTAGGCATGGAATATTTTGTAATATTGATAAAGAAGTAGCAATAAGAGGAGGAGAGTTCATTACTATTGTGTTTTGTCAATTTCGTTACAATTTCGTTACATGCTCTATCATTTTGGTATCAGAGCATTAGATCCGCATGGCATCGAGTATGGATGCGAGAGTGGAATTGCTGGAAAGCAAAGTCGATTTGCTCCAAGAGTCAATCGAAAAAGAGTCTGACTTGAACCGCAAGATCATCAAGAGCGAGATCAAGACAATTATGGCCGAGCAACTGGTAGAAATCAGGGCGGCAATGGCAGAACAGATTTCTGACGCGTTGACGATGAGAGTGCAAGATATTATCAGCAGGGTTCGAAAACAAGAAGAGAAGATGGCAGGCGAAACCGATTACAAGAAGAATACAGTAACATCGGAAGCGACCCTGGCGAGATCGTCGAAGGAAAACAGTCTGGAGAAAGCCCTAGTGCCGGTGTTCGACCTACGGCTTCGGAAATTAGAGGTAGCGGTCTTCAATGGCGAAAACCCGCACGACTGGCTTCAACAAGTCGAGAGATATTTTTCGATTAATCGATTGGCGGAATCGGAAAAGCTGGAAGGAGCAATACTCTGTTTAGAGGGCGTGGCGTTGAAATGGTACAACTGGAACGAAAGCCAAAATCCATTAACGAATTGGAGCGAATTCAGAAGAGAACTTGTTCGTCGATTTTTGCCGGTCGAAGTCGGCTCGATCCATGAACGATTTTTCGCATTGAAGCAGAAAGGAACAATGAAGGATTATCGGGCGAAATTTGAAGATCTATCAGCGACGTTAATTCTTGATGACGAGACAATGGTGGGTAAGTTCATCGATGGCTTAAAAGAAGATGTGAAGGTTGAGTTACGCGTGGCTGTGGTAAGTGGTTTGATTCCTACGATGGAGATAGCTGTATAGATCGAGTTCAAACAAGATCACTTCGAGGGCAAGAAGAACGCAAAACCTGCAACGCAAGATCTTAAGTCACAACGAACTTCGTTCTTCCCAAATTCAAGAACCATCACTGTGAATCCAAACCGATCGACGTTCAAGCGTGAACCAGGGAAACCATTCGATCCCAGTCGATTGCCATCAAAAAGGCTCTCTGACAGTGA
>JBBMEF010049433.1:0-12933 GCA_037832685.1 Sicyos baderoa
TGGAGTACATTATTGATGGAGTCTATCAGTCACTATTGATGGAGTCTATCAGACACTATTGATGGAGTCTATCAATCAGATTTTGATAGATTTGCAAATATTTTCAAAAAGTTGCTATTTACTCAATTTTTTTAAATTCCCCTTGTAATAATTACACCTTTAAATTCTTGATTTGAACAATTATATCCTTTAAAATTTAATAAATATTACAATCTACTTCCAAAAATAAATTTGAATATTATAATTGAGAGTATAATTGTCATATCCAAAAAAGTTTCTTCATCTTCTTAAACCTCTATTATATCTCTTGATTTTATTCCTCCTAAAATGAAAATTAATAAAAGATAAATGTACTTCTTCCATTTATTGTTCAATCCATATTGTTATTTAATCACCAACATGAGCAGTTGTTTAGCGATATTAATATTTATCTAAAGATCAAAAGATTATGGGTTCTAGTTCTCCCTATCCATGGTGTTGGGCTCATTCACACTCATTCACCATTCATAAATTTCCAATACAAACTCTCTTCAATTTTGTCTTCCTATTTCATTAATTTCCCTCACTTTCATTCCCACTCCATTGTTGAGAAAAACCTCTAGACCCCACAAACAAAAAATAACCCCAAATGAAATTCGAGCTTTCACCGGCAATGCAATCCAACATTCACGGCCTCCAAACAATCACTCCTCATTTTCATAACCCCCACCCTCCCACGATTGCAAGTACTTATTAAACTAAGCAAGATTATTAAAATATTAGAGATAAAAATGTTAAAATTTAAAAGATAGAGATAAATAGAAAGTATCGATCTTCCAAGATTTGAACACGTGACGCTATTACTGAACTAATTTACAACCAAACAATTAAATCATTATACCACTAACTCTTTGGATAATTTCCATTTATAATTAAACTTAGAATGTTCAATTTTTTTTTTTTTTTTGGAAGTTAAACTTAGAAATATATTAAGATAAGATAAAGTTGAAGGTGGATATTTGAGGTGTCAATTGAATCCTAACCGTCCAATACAACACGAACTCCAAGAAAGTCAAAATTGATAGTGAAAATACGAAATTGGAGATTTTGGGGGAAAAAACGTGCAAGTTTGCAGAGCAAAGCGATGGGGCAATGCGTAAGTTGCCTTGACGAAGGCGAAAAGCAACAGAGAAAAGAGGAAGAAAGATTAGCCTCCATTGAAGCTCGCTCCAAAGCTGCTGAAGCCGCTCAGAAAAGGTCTTTTTCTCTCCCCTCACCCTTTACCTTTCGCTCACAATTTCTGTTCTATCCCTTTCAATTAGATCAGCTTCTGCCGGGTCTAGGGACGGACGTGATTACCCCGGCCGTAACGGAGCGAAGCTACGATTTCCCAATTTTCAAAATAACAAATTAACAGCTTCTCGTTTTGGTTAGGGTTTTTGTTCATTGATCGCTACGTTTTTCAGTCACTCCAATCCATATTCTTTTTCAATCAATGTTAATTGTTCACGTTTGGGATTGTATATGATGGAACTTAGATACTGTTACGAAACTAACTTATTTTCGATTGGTTGATGTAATTAAATTTACCACAACCCATGAGTTTAAGCTTTTGGGTTGATTGGTGGATAGAGATTCTGAGTTCGAATCCTTGTCAAGTCATTTCATCCATTATTAAAATTGAAAGTACTTATAAGTTATAAGACATTTCTCAAATTTCAAAGTCCACAAGTGAGTAGAGTGTTGCTTGATATATTTAAATTTACCTCAACCCATGAGCTTCAGCTTTTGGGTTGATTGTAGTTTAACATAATTCAACATTTTCTTAAAAAATCAAACCATGATGAACCTTAGCCTAAGTATTGGTTCAGGTTTTTAGTGCCAACTTCTTTTTCCTACCAAATTCTAAGTGCCCTAAAGAATGAAGAAAACAAGATAAAGAAGCCATGAGCTCTAATTTAGATGATTGGATTGCTCCCAATAATATTTTTCTAAAAAATTCACATTGTAGCATTTCCCCTGGATTCTCTTGATAATGTACAATTTCAAATTAGGAACTATGATGGGATCATCCATGTTTTTATACTGAAAATGATATATTTGCAGGCAAGAAGATTTTGAAAAAACTGCTGCAGGACGGGCTGCACGTGCTCAGATGGCAGCAAATGCTAAGCAATCTGCTAATACTAACAAGGGCGAACCGGTTCTTAAGGTCATTCCCAAGTACACCAGCTGTTTTTTTATGTGTTTGTTAATTTATATTATGTATATTTTAACCATTCCTCATTATCCTCTTGCTTCTCTTAGAAGCTGTTTCACTTTAGTTGCAATTTATCAGACCATGTCGATGTCGATTGTAGGCCTTGTTTGCTTTGCTACCAGTTGATAATATAGCTAGTAATTTAAACATTTCTTCTTGTTTTTGTGGATGCAGTGGAGTATGGGCTGATGTAGTGATCTATGGGTCAGCGTCACTTCTTTTTTGCTGTAAGTGAAATTCCTAGCAGCTAAAGTTTAATAAGCTCTTCTGCACATTATGTTTATAGATTTTTTTTTATAGGAAACAAAACTTTCATTGATATTTGAAAAGCTACAGCCTATCTAAACATATTATAAGAAACTATGCCACTGAGACATTATGTTTATAGATCAGGATAGTGAAGTTTTGTAATACAATGTCACGCCTGGCAATCCGTAACAACAATCGAACCCCAGTGTGCAAATGGAAACTACTGTCATCGGGGCTCATCCTATGTTCAAATAGGGTAGTTTGGATCGAGGCATGACATACTAAGACCTATGTTTGAATGGTGATCCTATATTTTATTTATCTCACTTATATTATGTAAAATGGAAATAAGGTGCTTCTTTTTAACCATCATGGGGTGGCTCAATTGGTCAAAGAGGGCCTTGGGGTGCATAAGGTGATGGGTTCAAACCCCATGATGGCCACCTACCTAGGAATTAATTTCCTACGAATTTCCTTGGCATCCAAATATTGTTGGGTCAGACGGTAATGCCCCGTGATACTAGTCGAGGTGCGCGCAAGCTGGCCCGGACAGTCACGAATATCAAAAAAAGAAAAAGAAAAAAGAAATAAGGTGCTTCTTCATATAATATGATTTATTTTCTCCTTTGCATTACAATGTTATGAATCTCGTTTGATTCCCTGCTAAAATGAAAATTTCAATTGTGCAGTGTTAATAAAAGGAAAAGATTGTACATTTATCCGCATTCCCAAGGATCCTCTTGTGCCTAAGCAACTTGTCTATATTTCCCAAGTCTCCCAAGGCAGAAGTTATAGAAGTTATTGGATGAAACTGGTCTTGTATTTGTTATTCATGTTTCAAGGAAAACAATAAGTGTGCAAACTTATTTTCTTTGACACTACTTTCATGTAAATTTTACTCTAATTTCTTTTGTCTCAGTTTACATTACATTTTATCTACTTTACTGTACGATGTTCTGCTCTCTTGGCAAAAACTTGTCTATGACACTATCATTTTTTTTTTATATCTGTGACTGTCCGGGCTAGTTTGTGCACATCTGGACTAATTGTCACGGGATATACCGTATGACCTTAGAATATTTGGATGTCAAAAAAATCTCTAGAAAATTAATTTCTAGGTAGGTGGCCACCATAGATTCAACCTGTAATCTCTTATGCACTCCAAAACCCTCTTGTCCACTAGGTCACTCTATGATAGCGGTCTCTGATGATATCATTAACTAAGTTTTATAGTGACGTTTTTTGAAATTGAATTCTCACATATAAATAAACGAATCACAAGGATTCAACATGTTGCAGGAATACTTGGTATCGCAGTTGAAATGCTTTCACCTTTGTTTATAGTTTTTTATCTTCACTTCCATTAAATTTGTTGTAGTTTCTATGAATATTTACATTCTTCATATTTCCATTAGATATTGATGTCTGCACATAAACTGATGAGAGTAGTTCATTGGTTCAAAATCCAGCAATCATCTTCATCCAAGTCCCAACCAAGCAACTGAAAGCAATTTATGGCTAAATGAAAGTCAAAATTGTTATTCTCTAACTTAAAAAAATAGAAAGATATATGGCTTTCGTCGTTGTACATTTAGTGGGCTTTAAAATTTAGGTGAGGTGAGGCATCACCAAAATGGTTATCTTTTCAATTTTGGCAGTTTTTTGGTGCTACAGATTGTCTGATATGAGCATTCATTGGCAGTCATTTTGGTTCTAACATCACAGATCCTCATCATTATCCAACAAATTCTATCCTTTGTTTTGCTTTACGAGCATTGCTTTGGCAATTACCATGCAGGCTTGAGTATGATAGTGTCATTTTATTACTCTTATTATGAGTAATCAATGTCGATTAATGTACAAGTATGCCAACAATTCATAACAATAAATGATCAAATAATAGTATGACCGCAAAAATTGAGGTCACCTACGAATATATAATGTGATATAGATTCTAATTTTCGGTCCCTCTTCCAAATTTGAACACAGAAAAAAAAAAAATCAAAATTTTGAATGTTAAAATAAAAAATAGAGGAATAAGGTTTTCAGAATCCTTTTATACTTTTTTTTTTTTTAATGAATCAGTTCTCTAAATAATAAAAAATGGGTCTTATTGAAATGGATAAAAATGTAAATTTTGAAATAAAAAAAAAAGAAAAAAAGTGGTTGTTGGACTGAGGACTATCCAGCGGGTACAATTGGGCCAGAGAGAACCGGCCCGTTATCCTTCCACCGACAAGAGTGGGAGGTGACGCTGCTCTGTGAAACCAGCCTCACGCGGTTCCCTCCATATCTAAAGGCAATGTCCTCCAGACCTTCGCCTGAAGCCCATAGCCCGACTCTCTACTTGGAATGGGCGCGCCAGTGAATTCAACCACGGCCCTACACGCTGGGTTGAGTCAGACTCCAACCACTTTAATGCCCCTATTTAGGTTACAAGCCCACATTACAAGGCTCGGCGAACAATCGTGTTGCAAGGAACTTTATGAAGAGTATATTCAATTACAAATCTATCGATGTGGTATTCTTCCAGCTGAGAATAAGCTTATCACCTCCTCAAACAACTTTTTGTTTCATATGCCCCTCCTCAATCAGCTTTTGAGATAATAATATTTTTATATGTATTTGAGACAGAATTTTGATTACAGATCCTCATAAATATTGCTACTCATTTTGGTTCTCTCTTACAGATCCTCATAAATATTGCTAGTTATTTTCCGGCTGCTTGTTTGTCATATTTAGATAGGATTTAGTTTTAGGAGTTATATTAAGTAGTTAAAAATTGAAATTTGTAGCTAAAAACTCGTTTGTATGTAGTTTTTGTGTAGATGAGTTAGAGTCCAAACCTTATTTAGATGTAGATTTAAAATTAGTAGTTATTTTAGTAGTTAAAAATGAGTTATTTTGATTGATTTGAAAAGAATGATTAAAATGAGGAGTTAGAAATTATTGAATAGTTATGAATGTATAATTAAAAATGAATGATTAGAAATAAGATTTATTTTTAAAAGTAAAAATGAGGAGGAGTTAATAAAAACTCATTTGAATGTAGATTTTCAAGGAGTTAATAAATCCTAAAACTAAATTCTACCTAAATATGCGAAACAAAGAACAAACAGCGACTTTGGTTATCTTCTGAGTATAATAGTCATTTTATTAGTCTTAATGGATGAAACACAGCAGAGCTTAAAATTTACTACAATCCTCAACTACATGAACATGCTTGAATTAAGCTCGAGTCAATTACATTGCATTCATATCAAGGATAGTTTTCAAACTTGGAAAGTTTAATCAATACAATCCTCATAAACATTGCCAGTCATTTCGGTTCTCTTCGAGTATATATATCAATTATTCTCAACCAACAAAAAAAAGAGCTAAAGAAATTTGGCATAATTAAGTCTATCATGGCATGAGAAGGGATTGCAATTACTTTTCTAGTTTTACATTTGTTTATTTTAATGCTTTTGTTTTGAGAACGAAAATATATGAAGTTTTTAATGCCTGTTTCCTTCAGTATCCTTTTCTGGCAATGAATGGATTTGATGCTTGATAAGTAGAAAAATACTGCAAAAGTGTTATATTTACTTAATACTATCAAATCCTTGACTCTGATGTCAAAAAAAAAAAAAAAAATCCAGTCCTTGACTCACTAAACAAAATTCAGAATTTGGAACTGTTTTTCTACCCTGAAATCTTGCAAGTGTTGGACCAGCATTCCCTGAGAGGTCAAGGAAAATAAGGTAGAAGGAAAGAAAATTTAAGGACTATGCTGGTGGCACCAACCAATAGCCCAAACTCTTTCACCCCAACATGAAGAAAAAAAAAAAAATCTTTTAGACGAAGCTCTGAGGAGGAGCTGATAGTTGAAGTTCATGTGCAGCTTGAAAAAAATCTGCAGCTTGTAGCAATAGACCTTCCATTTTGGAGAGCACTCCAAGGTTGAACCATGCTTCATGGCTTGTAGGATCCAATCTTACAGCATTCATCAGCAAGCTGCGTGCAATCGGAAGAGATTGGTTACCGAATTTCATCAATACTTCTGCTGTTGAGACGATACTCGGAACATAATCGGGATCGATCGATAAAGAGACTGAGAATGAGACGAGGGCTTCCTTGTGTAATGATCGAGCTTCAAAATACTTGCCTACAATAGTTCCAGTTGAGTTCAGCATAAGTAAACATCTACTATATGTGCACATGGATATTTCCTTACACAAGACATATTTAAAGATTGCCAGAAAAAATGTTCTACCTGTTGTATGCCAACCTCTTGGACAATGAACATCTAATGACTTGGCTTTATTAAGACAAATCTCGGCATCCCCCCAGGAAGCAAGTTTTGAATATATGGCAGCCAAATCCTGCCAGGCTGCCCGCTTCAAGTTTCGTTCTGCCTCTGCCTGCAAAGAGAAAGATTTTATGGCTATCTTTATCATGGAGTGGACAAGCATAAGATAGAAACCATCAAATATAAGGGTGGGGAAAACCTCCAGTTCCAAGTCCTTAGATTGGTCACAGTTCTTAGCCTGAAGCTGAAGTTCTTCTCGTGCTTGAATTAGAGCCAGCAAGATTCTGTAGGTTTCTATTGCTTGCTTTGGCTGTTCTTGAGTAATTTTGAGTACTGCTTTCAATCGAAGAAAATCCAGTTGGTCCATCCTCTCTGCTTCATCCAAGGCAAAGTCGACTATGGTTTCGGCGTCCTTGAGCCGCCTCTCAGCTGAAAGTATGAGAGTCAAAAGCTTCCAACCTCTTCCAGAACCATCAGCCACCGAATTTGAATATGTCATTGCACTGTAGAAGGCAACATCATGATTTCTCTGCACAGCATTTTCCAAGCTAATGTTGAACATTACTTCTGGATCATGCCTCCCACTGAGAGAAGAAACTCGTAGAGAGTTCAATGATTCTTTTTGGAAAAGAGTTCTTTCAGAGTCGGATACAGAAGCTCTAGCAGCATTTCCATAACAAACACCTAAAAACTTGTGGGCTTCAGATGTGAAATGTTTACTTTGTTCGTTGGCCATATCGATAATTATACGAGCAAATTTAATTCCATTGCGTGCATATTTTGTATCCTCGGAACACATTTTAGCGAGCAGCAAAAAAGAATGAAAATGGGGCCTGTGCTTTACTTCAGAGGAACCGCAAACTTTTGTTAGAAGGTTCAAAGCTGTTTCACTCTGTCCTGCTGCATTGTAACAAAGAGCAAGAAAGTACCACCTCTCAGCTCGACTATATATTCCAGGAAGGATCTGCTCGACGAGCTCAGCGAGTAATTCAAATTGTCTAGTGATAGAAAGTGCATATGTCAGATGATTCATAATCTCAGGATCCCAGTTTATTTCCTGCATCACCACTTTCCTCATGAGTATTAGCAACAAAAGGATTGCTTCTTCTACATTGTTTTTCGGCGTTCTTGGACCAAAGACATGAAACTTAAGGGGAAGGCTTGCTTCAACACCTCCATAGAGTAATGTGCCAGCCAATTCTTTCTGTATGGCAGCCAACTTATTTGGATCTAAGTTCCATGGTTTAACAAGGACCCGGCGATAGGCATTGATAGCCTCGTCGAGATACCCTCCCTTAATCCACAAAGTAGGTAGTAATTCCAAAGCTTTGTGAAACATTTCCTGCAGTTTGCAGTCTTCACCAATGCACTCGGGCATTCCACCAGGCATAGCTGATTCCACTGTATCAAGAATTATCCTGCACTCTTTTGCAGAATCTAATGAACAAGAAAGAATTGGGATCAGCTCAATCATAACATAACGCTGTTACAGAATGCTCCCTTCCATTCCAAATATCCTATAAAAATCCAGCAAGAAATAAAGAACAAGTGAAATTTACCTGTATATCTGCCAAGTTCCTCCAGTGATTTTGCCTTGAGTAAAATTGCTTCAAGCAGTAGACTGACAGAGTGCATGGACATTACACCGCTTGGGGGTGCACCATTATCACCTTTAGGACGAGATTTTTCGTCCCTTGTCTTTTCAGCTATGGCCTTAATCATTCTTGGCGTTAAGGATCTAATGTCTATACCTTGAAATACCTGAAGGGCAGCATCAAAATTTCCTCTTTGATACTCGAGCCTCCCCAGCAAAGCCCTGGCCTCCTAAAATTACAAAGAAGCCATAAAATCAAGAAAAAGACGAGCTTGTTTGGTGAAAGAGAGTTGAAAAGAAGAAAATGCAGGCACCTCGTAGTTCAATGAGAGGGCTTCTCTTAAAGAGGATTCAACTTCATCAACTTGAGAATCTTCAAACTTTAACTCCCAGTCTCCAGTTCTCGAGGAAAGGCAACTGGTTGAGAAATCCCTCGTAGCAAGTGACTCTGGGGACTGTGGTGGCTCTTCAAACTTGAATTGCTCACCCGAACAAGCGCACAGCATCTTTTCCAGAAATGGGTTGAGAGCTTTGATGATGGAGATTCACTTTTCAGGTTTCTTCTTCTTCTCCCCCGTGGTTTTGAGCTGGAAACCAAGTTACAAAATAATATCTATGAATGGCTCGAGTTCAAAAAGGGTATTAGAACTCTGGGATTCAATTTTCAAGTGAAGTAAACTGCAAAAAGGAGCTTTTTTTTTTATTTTACTTTTGCCGTGTAGGAAACGGCGTGCACAAATTCTGCAATGAAATAGTGGGAAGGCGATAAGGGAATAGAAGAAGCTCAGTAATAGAAAAATAAGGGGCAAACGGTAGCGTTTGATTAATGACAAAGAAGAACAAGCCAAACAATGCAGGAAACAAGGAAGAAGATGAAATGGGCAACACGAGAATGAAGGGGCCTTCTTAAAAAACTGAGGGATTGAAACCAAATGTGATTTTGAAATGGAAAGGAAACCCAGCAAATGATGCCCTTCTTCATTCAATCACATCCAGTTCAAACCATGTGATGGCTTTGGAGTATGAATCTGAATCATCTGCTACCTCGATAAGGGCTTTTGCTACTATTCTATCTTTTTTTGTGTATGATGACATTATTAGTGCAGAAAGGTTCTTTGTCTATGTTGGAGTGGGCTTCTGTAGGGTCAGAGTCGTAGATGCCTATGGTTCCATTTTTCTTTAATCTATTGGTACAAAAGTTGGTGGATTTTAAAGTAGCCGATAGCAAAGGCCTCGATTGATGACCTTAAATTCAGATTGATTTGGAACCAAAATACAATGAGTTTAACATCTAAACCCATCAATGATAAAATATAGATTAAGCTTTCAAACTATTAGTTTAATTGGAAGTGGCTTCAAAACAGTGGAGCAGGCAACACCAAGCAAAGCAAGATGGAATGAACAGCACGTGATATTCCCACCTGTCAGATTAAATATCTAATTGGGCGTAATGAGTAAACTCTGTAGACCATCAAGAACAAAAATAGTGTAAAAAGAACATTAAAAAAGTCATTGAGGCATTTAAACAAACACCTGGCGTCCGCTTAGACTATGGTCGCTAATCACTTTTTGAGTAATCCCCGAACTCCCTCCTTTTCCTTCGCTACTACTTTTTGTTTCCAGACACTAATCGATGCACAAACAGTGAAACACACTCATCGCTGTCCGAAATGGCGATTCAAATTTCCCGCACTCAGCAAAAAAGCTGACAAATTAAAAATGGATCATGCAGTTTTGTCAACATTTCGAAAACAAACAAGTTCATAATTAATGCCCATCTGAGATTTGAAGCTGTGGCTGTGCTGCCATTCTTCAAAGCGAGTTACAATTTCAACCAGCAGTTGAATATTGGTTATAAGGAAGGCATTATTGAACAAGAATTTATGTTTCTACTCAAAAATCTACTCTACCGTTATGCAATAGTTTGGAGTTCCCAACCACCATTGCAATCAGAGGCTGCAATTGCCAGACATTTCACTTTGATGCAATTGTAAGCAACCTGTCACAAAAATAGATGCTTTCATTTCACTTCATAGTTTTTGGGGTTAGTTTAAAAAACTAGAGGCTAGTCAAAGAAAATAATATGATCCAGGATCTAGATTATATCAAAGTAAAAAGATTATATAAATTAAATAAAGATAACCAAGTTTTGTTAGGTCTTGGAACCTCTCTCTCCCAAGAGAATCTCTCGAGCCCTACAATAAACCACTCAATAACTCATTTAATAATTGAATGCCTAAACACTACATACTCTCCCTATTTATAATAAAATCCTAACTTACTCCCCAAGTAATTGCTAATCTACCCCTATATTATTTCTTAATAGCACTAAGGCCCAAAACATATTAATACCCGCCCCTTTAAAGCACATTGTCCTCAAGGTGGGTATACAAAAAGAAAACAAAAAGATTTTTTTTCCCAGCGGTAGCGGCGGTGGTTGCGGCGGCGGCAGTGGCAGCAGCGGGGGTGGTGCGTCGGTGGCAGAAGCGGCGGTGGTGGTGCGTCGGTGGTGGCAGACTTGGGGGTGTTGGTGGCGGTGGCGACATCGTCGATGGGGTTGGAGATGGCGGAGGCGACGGCGAAGGAGGTGGGGGCAACAACGGCAGCGGCGGAGGTGGGGGCAGCAGCGGCGGCGACAACGGCAACATCAGTGGCAGCGACAGAGGTGGAGGTGGAGGTGGCGGCAGTGGTGGCGGCGGAGGTGGTGGCGGAGGTGGTGTCACAGCCCTAACTGCCATCTCTCTTAAAGGTCTTCTTAGGTCGTTGCAACACTCCTTTAACTTTTCTCTTAATTTTTTTCTAAGTTGCCTCAATTCTTCTCTCCAAGAATCCATCTGTGCTATCATACGTTGAAGTACTTCACAAAAAAACTCACGATCACTTGCATTCATAGTCATGATCGAAAGGCTCTGATACCAATTGATATGATCCAGGATCTAGATTATATCAAAGTAAAAGATTATATAAATTAAATAATGATAACCAAGTTTTGGTAGGTCTTGGAACCTCAATCTCAAGAAAATCTCTCAAGCCCTACAATCAATCACTCAATAACTCATTTAATAATTGGATGCCTAAACACTACCTAACTTTCCATATTTATAATAAAACTCTAACTTACTCCCCAAGTAATTGTTAATCTACCCCTATATTATTTCTTAATAGCACTAAGACCCAAAACATATCAGAAAATTAGAATTTAGTCTTTAAAGAAAGTTATAATTTAATCTCTATAATTTTAAAAATTAAAATTTAATATGTGGTTTTATGAAATCTAAAAGATAGTACTTATCGTACTTTATTCCAGGTGTATTAAATACATTTCACTATTTATACATAAATGACATGATTCTTGATTTGTTGTTGGTATGCAGTAGTATATAAAACTTTGATACTTATACAGTTTATAAATGTACTTACTATTCATGCTCTTTGGAGCTGTAAATTGGCTAAAGAGTCTTGGAGAATTTCTCCTTTTTTGGAGTTTGGGCTTCCTAGCTGATTTTTTTTATTTGGTATCTTGATCAACTACGATATGAGCAACTAGAGGGTTTTCTATTGATGTGCCGGAGACTGGAGAGTGGGGTGTCGACGAAACTGGGTGTTGGCTAATAATCATGATGGTGAGACTCCTCTAGAGAATGAGAATCCGGCTAAAGATTGAGAATTTTGTTGTCAATATGCAAATGATTTTTCCTCAGCCAGATTCTGTTTGAGAGGTGGGGTTCCTAGTAGTCGGACTAGCCGTGTGGATGAGATTTTGCGCTTGGCTCGGCGGATGGTTTTTGTCTCTTTCTGTTGGGTGATAGGCGTGCTAATTATATTGACCATCATCTTGCTCGTTTGGCAGCTGTGGAAAGGGTGCAGGTTCAAATTATGGAGGATGTGCCTGATGATATCAGGAATGTTTATGTGCATGAATTTTATTTGTACTTACATAATAGTGCAAAATCAATTTAACTGAAATAATGGGGTATTATTAAGTGCAAAATATTTGTATAGATAAAAGTGTAATACATTATTTACTAAAAACAATAGGACATTTCAGTAAATTAATTGAGGCACTTAAAACACATGTCGATGAATCTCATACTACAATGTATTAAGAAATGAAAAAAAAAAAAAAATCAATGTTTGTTTGGTAACAAAAAATCAAAATAAAATGCATATTGGGTCAATTGATTTCATAAAGATTTAACATTACAAACATAAACGGTTGTTCTTCAATAAAATATTCCCAATAAAATGCATATTGGGAATAATCCAAGTAAATTTGTCTTTCTTGGTCGTGATGTTCGTCTTTCTTGGCATGAAAGATCTGCCGGCAAGTTACGAGAAAGGCGGTGGAGAATAGATGATTTCTTGTCACCGGAAAAATTGGTGGAAGACGACAAAGAAAGGACAGTTTATTTTCACCAAAAAAAAATGGTGGACGACGGTAGAGAATGAACTGTTTATTTTTGCACACTTTGTTGAAACATGTGAATGCTTTTTCGCATTTTTCTGTAGCTTAACCGGAATGCTTCGATCTTTCTTTTGAATTTAAAAATTTTGATCTTT
>JBBMEF010049443.1:0-12931 GCA_037832685.1 Sicyos baderoa
CAATAATGTCTGATAGACTCCATCAATAGTGTTTGATAGAATCTATCAAAAAAAAATTGCTATATTTACAATATTTTCAAAAAGTTGCTATAATTCTAATGAGTGTAGGAAAATTGCTATACAACACAAATTCTCTATTTAAAGCGTAAAATAAATATTAAAGAGCGTCTTCAAAAGTAATATTTTCTTTGATATACTGAATCGGAAAAGTGAAAAAGAAAAATAAAAAAGGAGAAATTTATACTATTTTTATATTTTTAACTTTAAATGTACGTTTGTTAAAGAGATTTTTTTCTCTTTAAATATTAGAAAAACTGCAAATTTTAAAGAAAATTTACGAGCTAACGTATTTTTGCTCTTGCATTATATTAAGAGCACAATTTTTAAAGTAATTCATCTATTTATCTAGATCAGTCTATTATTAATTAAATTTTATAGGCAAGAGATAGTTTAAACTTGTAATATTTTAGTTATTAAACCTGATGCTATTGGATTTTTTTTTTTTTTTTGGTACTCTAAATCCATCTTAAAATCATCTAATCCGTTGAATTCATAATCATTAATATATTTTAACAAATATAAAATTACCTATAAAATTACATAAAAAAAGCTACAACTTCGCTACCTTTATTATGAAGCACAATTTTTATTTTTACAATATCATCAAGTTTTCGAGTCAATTTGTGCATCTTGGATATTCTCACGCAACAACCACTTTTTACAACATTTATTTTTCAAGAAAAGTTATAGAAAATTAATTATTATGTAGATAACTTCATAGCCTTCTACTTTCGTAAACAAATAAATGAGAGTCAAATACCGATTACCATGAGTCGAACTCATGTCCGTGGTGTTGAATGGATTTCCATCAAACGCCACTAACTCATTCGGTCAATGACTTTTTAATTAACTTCTCACTTGAATGACACTTGATTTCTTTTTTTAACTACAAAATAAATACTACTTTCCTTTTTTTGTGGTTATGATTAGAATTTCTTCTTTTACCCCACCCCCAATTGATGTAAAAAAAAAAAAAACTTCTTTTATATTTATCGATATAGTTTTTTTTTTTTTTTTTAAAAATTTACTAAAAACAATTTAAGTAGAAGACAATGGTTTAGGTTCGGTCTTCTCTTATAAACCAAAAAAAAAAAAAGCGAAATAATTATCCATGTAGGCCTAAATTTAGAGTTGTCACAATATAAAAGAATGGGAGGTTAGATTCATCTGGGATAAGATTGTCATTACAAAGTGACCAAAAATGTACAAGGCTTTTGAATGTTTGAGATCAATTATTCATTGAACCAGCATGTTAAGATAACACACTCTGTGTTTAACTAAACATCTGAACATGCAATCCAATCCACTCTCCATTCCTTCAAAATTTGAAGCCAATGTTCTAAGCTTCCTTTGTGCCATTTGAACTTCAGCCTTGTTATCAACGGCGCGGTCGCCTCTCGTGTGGCCGAGGAGAGAATGTAGAGCGATATCCGCACTCTCCAACTCATTTACCATCTTCTTCTGTCCCTTCCCCGATCCCGACTTGATCACCGGCATCAACTGCGAGACCAACGACCATCCGCTAGCCTTCCCCTTTGCCACCGGTGCCGAAAGGAATGCTAGAAGCGCGCCAAAGATGGAGATGCTGATGGTTCTTGCTTCTCTCAGTAGTCTGATCAGAGGCAACAAATCATGATTTGGTATATCCAATAAAGAGAAGCTTGTTGTACTGTTTTCCATTCGCTTCAATGCCCCAAGGCAGCTTCCGATGTCTTTCTTCGCCTTCCTTCGGAAACTGAAATAGGCACGAACATGGCTTTCGATGCATGAATCTGCACGTTTTCGACGTAGTCCCGACTGAAGGATCTGCATATTTTGTTTCATCATAAGGATTATGTCTCTTGAATTGCTGCAAGAGTCTATCAATACAACAGACTCATTTAAAGCCTCTTCCACGAGCTTCCCCTCTTTATAATGAACAAGAGCCTGATGAATAGAAGAAGACTGAACAAGCTCTCCAACAGAGTTATACAACTCTGCCAGCCCAACCAAAGCGGTTTGAATCTCCTCGAGCCCGAAATGAGTCGCTTTTGCATTGAAAGACGAAACTCGAAAAGATTTTAGGCTCCGCAACAATGGTTCCGGCTCGAGCTCTACCCTCGCAGGCAAGCTTACTGACCTAATGGGCCGGTGGACGCCGGCGAATATGGATGAGATAACCATCTTTTGTTTGTAAAAATTGCTATGATGGTTTGAACAAAACCAATCAACTTTTCAGCCAATTTATAATGAAAACAGAAGTTTACAAAGTCTGTGTGCATGCATGTCAAAGCCACAGCGTTATGGGCCATACTCAGCTCACTCTGATTCTCTTGTAACAGGTTCAGCCTACAATTTGAGCATCTAAGTCAATTTTATTTTAATCATATGCTACACCGATTGGGCAACATCAAGCTCTGACAAAACAATATACAGTAATATATAATATTGAACATGTTGGCATAGTTGCAGGCCATAATGATGTCAATGCCAACTTGCCTCCCAATAATTGGAGTCTCACCATATTAGCCTAAACCCAACATAATTAAAGATTAATTCATGAAAAATAGAATCAGCTAATTTCAAACCTAAATATTCCAAATCCATGTTTTGTCTCCACCCATTAAGAAGAATGTGCATAGAAACAAAAAGTGGCTACCCCCTTCTAAAATGGTGGCTTTGTTAATGATTGTAGCCATGAGTCTAGGCTTAAAACAAGCAAATATTGTTACTCCCATAGCCTAGGTTATAGTAATGTTTTTCGAATGTTGTAGAGAGGGCAGGGCATGCAGCTGTTATCTCTAGTGAGATGAAAAGAACAAATAACATGTTGAGGTATGCCTTGAACTATGATGTCCCACATTTACTTAGTCGGGGTCTTGCTGCACTTGATCTACATTCTACATTCTGTATCCTAAGATTAATAAAACCGTTATCTCTTTTGTCCATGAATGTAGTTAACACAATGTTATTGTACCATGTAAATCATCGTATTCTGTCTCACGTCTTCCTTCTATTTTATCTTGATTGTTGTTCCGATTTCACAACATCATTCTATAAGAACTCTCTGATAAGGATGACAACCTTGTCTTGATCTCCACATCGGTATGATATTTAACTATTTTAGACATAACTCTAGCGTCTTGGTTTTTGGTTTTACCCAAAAGCCCTAGAATCAATAAAAAGATGGTTATAATCACTTATATATCTATAATCTTCCTTTATCTAATCAATGTGGGATAACCCATGATCTTTCTTTTGCCTAACCGATGCTGGACAACTTTGTTTGTAACTCAACACTCGCAAAAGTCATTCTTGTTTGCTATGTTTTCTTATGTGGAAACTAACTAAAACACTATTATCAATGAGAATATTGCATCATTCACATCTTGCACTATCAACACAGATTAAGAGTAAAAGAAAAACTGGGTATGGGAAGTTAAACTCAGGGGATGGACCAGGGAAGAGAGAAAACAAACCACATGGTCACAAAATGAGAGAGGACAGTTAGGCCCCGACCTAGAAGAGACGCCATGAGGGAAGCATGTGAAGATCTTCAGTCAGGCATTTTGTCGAACATGTGAAGGGCGCAAAGCTAAAACATCAGTTGCGTAACGAATGGATATGAACTGTGAAGATGCATGAATGCAAATCTATTTACCTTCGAAGATTATTTATCGTCCGTGTTTGTCCAGGCCAATTAACGCACAAGAAAACTCGTAGAAAACTAATTCTTAAATAAGTGACGACTTTGAATTGAATCTATCACCTTATGCATTTCAAGATCCTCTTTGACCACTTGAAGTCTTGAACCACTCATGATGATTATAATTAAATGTATTTCAATCTTGTACATTAATGTCATTTGAGCTATTGGCATTAACACCCAATAACTTTTCTAAAAAAGAAACACCCAATATCTATTATAATACTAAAATAAAAAAAAAAAACAAAATATTTATCGAATAGACCTAAGTTATTTTATTTCTAAACAAAAGAAAAATTACCCAATTTGTTTGTAAAGTCAATTCTAAAAATATATTGCTTTTTTATATTTATATATTCTATGAAATATGGAAATGGGAAATGTGTTATCCATCCTTATAGAGTGAGGACTCCTATTTCATTAGGGTTTTACTTTTTTTAGAAAGCATTAGCCAAGTTATAGAGTGAGGACTCTAGAGATTCCATTGTTGTCTTTTGTTATTAATTATTAAGATAATCTTTTGTTGTCTTATATAACCACTAGCCAAATTGTTTTATTTTGTAAGAAAAGAATTCAATGTACACCTTATCTTAACCTTTTCATCATGTACCTTATTTTCGTAAAATAAAAATATATGAGTAGAAAGTTAGAAACTCATTAATAAATTAACATAATAAAAAAATATTATTGGAGAATATAAATAAAAAGTGTGAAATAATTTTTATTGGTAAGACATTTACATTATCAATACTTTTCTACGCCAGTGAGTTTCAAAATTTATTAGATGTTCTTAGAAGACAAGATTAAGAAAGTTATATTTTCATATAATTCTATACACTACTAAACCAATCCCCCCCTCCCCCCATCATATAATTGTGCTACCAATGAGAAAGAGAATTATATTAGACACTCAAAAAAATATATTCAGTATTACATTATATAAAGAGGAATAATTGCATGCTGCCCGGACAGCATGCATCCTCTTAATTGGCTAAATCTTAGCTATTTATTATGTTTGTAATTTTGAAAAATAACTATTTAAAAAAATAACAAAAATAATAGAAGGTCAAGATTTAGCTATAATAGGGGATGCAGGCAGCATGCAATTATTCCTCTTATATAAATAGAAAAAAAAGCTAAACATCTCATAAAATTGCATAAATTTAGACCTTGTTTCACCTATAAATATTATAGATGTTATTGTAAACTAAGATTATAATGGGTTTCTTATTTAAAAAAAAAAAAAAGAAGCTACAATTAAAATACATTTTATTATAGAGGATTATAATAAACTATATTTTAGTTGCAAACTATTAATAATATAAATTATCATAAACATAATTAGAAGTTTTGTGAACAACAACTTGAGTTTGATCAATTCATCAATTATTATAATCGATGAGCCAAACATGAGTTGAGTTATAATAATTCAAAAATCATTCGCATAAACAACCCTCCAAACACGGTTGTAGATCTCCGCAACTAAAGTTAGGTTAGAATTAGCAAAATCTCAATGTGTGAAACTCGACTAGCATATACAAATAAATGGGAGTGGGGGTATTAGCATGAGCATGAGCATGAGCATGTGGGGAAAATCCTCATGAAATCTTGTAGCCACAATATTAGGTCAACAATCCAAAAAAATATTTCATCCAAACGTACGGATCAATTGATAGACAAAGGTACAGATGTACCAAAATTCACATTATAACCTAAAAATTAAACACATTTCCAAAATGCCTCCTTATAATTAATTAATATTCAAATTAACACATATATATATATTTATTTATTTATAATTGAACCATATGCTTTGGTTTTGCATTGTGGGCTCTCAACATTAAAGCCTGGCAATGAATTGACTGTCCCCCAATTATGAAAATGAAAAACAATCTCACATGAATCAATTCCCTTTGACCACTCAAGATTATACAAATAAATGTGTTTTAAAAAAAGATTATACAAATAAAAATGTTAATTTATAGGGCTAAAAATCACCAAAAGAATCTAAAGCTTTGTTTTTTTTCTAGAAGTGATCTGTTTTGGAAAAAATTTACTCACAATTCTTACCAAAATGATCTTTTAAAATTTGGGTTTTGCTAAACAATAATCAACCAACAGAATTATGTAGTTTTATTAGGCTAATTTTTGGCAGTTAATGTCAAGATGTTGTTACCTTACCAACCAAAATATAGTACCAACAACTTGTTATGTATGTTGATTCAATAATTTATACTGTCTTGTACAATGTTCTTGATCATTTTCTTGCTAATCTCATATACAGATGAATCACAGCTGTAAAATATATAAAACATTGTAAACTAAGGTGTATTAAATTAATTTGTCTTATAATTGTATTTATGATTTAAAAAAAAAAAGATATAATTGTATTTATCTGATATACTTTTGTAGTAATGATTAAAATATAATAAATAGTAAAACAATAAGAAAAACCTCAAAATTAGGTCAACTGAATTAATAAAACAACTGTTTCAAAATAAATAAATAATAATAAAAAAAAAACAACAAAATAACAATAAATATATAACTGAAATGGCGTGTACTTATATATTTGATAAAGGTGTTCAATATCGGTTTTCAATGAAAAATGATATGGAACCTACCTATTGAATTGCTTAAAAATAACACCAAAATTTATTAAGTGGATTAATTTATTTTTTTAATTTAAAAAACATATTCATAGAACTTGTGAATGAAAATTTGAGAATTAATTTAAAAGGTTTGAACATTTTGAATAATTTTTTGAAACATAGTTAAATTAAAGTTAATTTGATAATAATTTAATAAGAAATCTAATTCATTATATAAAAATATTAATATTATATAAAGTGACTTTATCGACAAACTTTTAAGAATTTTTTGGTTAAATTATTTTTCTAAAAATCAACCAACCACCCTTTATTCGATCGAATTGATTTTCAAGAAATGTATGTAGACAACTAATATTTAATCCACTCGAACATTTTAAGACAACAAGAAAAATTAAACTTGAATTTTTTTGAAAACTTTGGAGCTACCTTAATTGGCACTCCAAATGGAAAATATTGAGGAAATGAGAATTGAAATTTCTGTATGGTTGATCCAACCTGATCTATCTTAGAAATGTTCATTAGGGCTAATTACTAAGATATAATGCTAATGTTACAAAAATCAGGATTCAAAGAGGTAATTGCAAAGGAAAATATAGTAGGGAAAGTAAGTATAAATAAGATATTTTGGGAGGCTAGTTCAAGACAATATATTTAGTAACCCAACAAAAGTCTATAAAATAAAATTTTAATTTAAAGATATTGTTACATATAACTAAATTGACATAATTGTATTTGTAGAAGGGTTTGGATTTAATAACATTTAACTATACAAACTACATTTTACCACACACATAGCATAACTCAAATAGAACTCTATAAAAACAATAGCTACAAATTAATGGTGAAGATCAGTGTATTATTATTTTTAAGTTCAAGAACAATGAGGTAGAAGATTTGAACACTATGACCTCCACATACTTATGTCGGTTGAACTATTACTCTAAATGATCGATCAAAATAAGAATGGACTGTTGAAGTTCATCGCTAGCCCAATTGAGGTTAGCCCATTTAAAGTAGAAGTCCAATATCTAGAAGTTAATTTCTTAGTAAAATGTAGAAGTGTTTAGAGTTTGAGATTTATGTAGACATGTAAAGAATATCCTAGAAAGTGTCAAATATCTAGAAGTCTTTAGAATTTTAGAGTTATGTGGACATTTAAAGAATGTCCTAGAAAGTCATAAATATCTAGATATTTCTAGGATTACTCTAGACAAATGTGTGGTCCACATTGTCTAGTCCATACTATAAATACTCCCCCACCCTATCATATTTTGTATCCAAGAAAAAGCAAGTGTTGTAGTGTCCTACAAAGAGTCCTAGTGTGATGTTGTAGTGTAAGCTCTTAACACTTGTCTTGTAATTTCTTCTTTAGTGGTCTTAATAAAAAGTGTTGGTGTTTCCTACTAAGCGTCATGTTCAACATGGACTCCTAAGCCCGTAGATAGTAGCTGTTTTACAGAACATAGTGAAATAACTATTACTCTTTTGGCAATATTTGAACCAAGAAAATTTACCCCTGAAGCTCTGTTAAGCCTGGTTTTCACCATCGTTCAAGCTTCACCTAGTAAGGAAATACAAGGCCTAAATCACATGAACTAGAAATGAGAGATTTGGCGACTATCAACACAAGTAAGGAAATACAATTTGGAGCAAGAAAAATTCAGGAATTGGAATGGTCAGTGAAAGGGGAATCTAATATTCGACCAATTGGCAATGAGGGAAGTAGTTTATTTTATTTTATAAATGTTAGAGGTCTTCTTGCCTTTCCAACATGAGATCATAAATAACCCCTTCAAGATAATGTCTCTTTGGGTTCACCATTCTTCAATTGGATTCTCTTTTTTTATTGGTCCGTATATCCAATTTGACTTGCTATCAGACAAAATGTCAGCCAAGGTTTCCTTTCAAAACCAATGGAAGTAACTCATTTATCATACTACCTTAAAGTGTGGCTTGAGGGGGAAATCATTTTTCGACAGTTTTAACCCTTAAGTCACACTCTAAATTACAAACATGCCACTTTTTTTTTTTTTTGAAAAACATGTCACCTATTTAAAATGTGTTTTAATTATTTAAAAATATTAATCATCTTTATAGCGTAGAAGATAAGATATTTTTTATTTATAAAAAAAGATAAGATATTTTTACCAAATCTCATAAATTTTTGGTAAGCTCAAAAGCCCATTTGAAGTACATGTAATCTCTATAAATAGAGAGTTCTACATTCATTTGAAAACACACTAAAGATCTGGAAGCATGGGCTTGAAATTGCAGGATTTAGGTTTTCTAGAAATTTGGAAGACGGACGCAGAAAAATTTCAGACTTTAGGTTTCCATAGGCTTGAAATTTTAGTTCAGGCTTGGGAAATCATTTTTTGACGATTTTGCCTAAGCCACATTATATATCTACAAATATACCATTCTTTTTAAAATAATAATAAAAAAAAATCTTCCATTCAAATAAATAATGTTTTATCACAAAATCTCACGTACGTTCAAATAAAAAATCCAACGTTAGAAATTCCACTATTTTATGAAATATTTACAATATCATCTCTATAATATAGAAGATAAGATATTTTTACAAAATCTGATAGATTTTATATATTATGAACCATCAAAATTATCAAATAAATATTTGAATTTCTATATAAAATAGTATCTCTTTTCTAATTAATTCATTTGTTCTTAATTTTCAATTTTTTTTTATCTTCAATAAAAAAAACTTACTTTTTTTTCTTTTCATTTTTAGCTTTGAAGATTGTTGCCATATTTTTGCGGGTAGGTAATTCAATTTTCATAAGTAATTTGCTAATAATTTATTTTTATTTTTTTTATTCAGTTAATTTGGTAGCAATTTAAAAGTTGCAATAGATCATAGGTTTTATATTTAATTTTTTGTACTGCTTCCCTAAATTTTCACTTTTATAACTATTATTTTATCACATGATTATTAATTTTAGATTTTAGTAGAGTGGATAATATAAAATATTATTAATTTCAAAAAAGATCGTAAGATCGTATTTTATATTTATAAATAAAAATAAAATATCAATTATTCTTATTTTTTTTATTTAGTTTATATAACTAAAATTAATAATATAATTTTAAAAAGTTTATAAAATCAAAAGAACAATTAGAAAATTAAGAATAGTTATTTTCTTAACATAAATGGATTTTTTTTTAATTTAATTATAAAATTTTGAATTTATCTCTCATTTTTTTCATTAAATATCATATAACTATTTTATTGAATATATTTTCTCTTTTTTTTTTGTAATTTCTTTATCTTCTTTAGTTGATTTTTTTTTTTTTTTTCATTTTTTGAGTTCAAACTTTTTAACTAAATTGAGTATTAATTATTGTTAAACAAAATGATAATAAATATTCTTAATTTATAAAAACTAAGGTATATAATAACTTGAATGATATCAGAAGTACTTAAATGCATTTTATAAAATTAGTTTATTTAATTGTTCCATTTTTATTTGTAAATGTATAAGTTTTGGAATAAATAATATTTTTGTGGTAAGGAAGATCCTACAAAGATATGGTTTAATTTAATTTAGTTTATTTTTTAAAAATTATTTTATGTCCTATTAAAAAATAGGTATATTAGCTTGCAACATTCTATTTGTGGTTATGAATAATTATTTTTGTATTTTTATCTCTGTTTTTTTTTTTTTAATTTATATATTATTTTTAATTTATATTTATTTAAAAATTTCAATTTATAATATTAAAATGTTAGAAGGTGAGAAATTAAAAATTATCTAAATAAATATATATATCATTATATTTAAATGAAAATTTTATTTATAAATTGTAAAATAATATAAAAAATATGTAAAATAAACTAGACGTGCATGGTACGTTAAAATTTTCTAGTCTTATAAATGTTAGGAGATTTTCCACATTTCCAATATAAGGTCCTCAATAGCTAACACTTATAACTTCAACATTGTCGAATCGAGGCCATGATTCCAATGCAACCCAAGAGTATTCATCTACAGCCACTACCTTATAATATTTGAAGAGAACCCATTCTTCTAAGCCCTTACTAAGGATACTTCTCTTGATAGTTGTCCCACTCTTGAGGATATAGGTTGGATCTTGGTAGTATCAGATTATAGACGTATATCTTTTTTTGGATAAGAAACAATTTCATTAATTATGAAATTACAAAATATAAGTAAAGATTACTATGAGTCAAATAAATGATCTCCAGTAATTAAGTAGTGTTTCAAAACTATATGACCAAAATAAAGGATTAAGTTTACACCAAGATATCACATTAAAAATAATGGTCTCCAAAAAGATGTCGTAATTAGAGTCTTTATCTTTGAAGATCCTCCTATTTCGTTCCAGCCACAGATTCCAGCAAAATGCTCCGATACAATGTTCCCATAAGATCTTCTTCTCCTTCTTGAATGGGTGGCCCAAAAGAGTAATAGATAATAATGAGTGTGGATCCGGTTGCAGGGTAATTGGCCAATTGAAAGTATCTCCGATAAAATCCCAAAATCTCGATGCATAAGAGCACCGGCTGAATAAGTGAACTATGGAGCTATAGACATATATCGTTATCAAGAAACGACCAGATTTGGCACATTCATTAGAAGAAGTGTTTTTTCAGGATAAATAAATTGTTCTCACAACATTTGGGTGGGGATTTGAACTAATGACCATGCTCATGTTGTCCCAAGTGCAGAAAATTTTCAAATGGAACAGAAGTATAAGACAATAGGAAGCAAACAATCCTGAGATTTTCAGAACATTCAAACAATTAATACGAAATGACCAAACTTTTACCAGTTATATAGCTTGGCTTTGCTCACTGGCTTTCTTCAGAGTTTGGCTTTGCTCCCTCGATTTCTTCAGAGATTCCACCTCGCTCCCTCGCACACTTCAGACACTTCTTCAATGTACTTTCTAACGTTAAATATGCATAAACTTCAGTCACACTTTTACTCTCAACCGCATAATCAAATACTTCATAGGCCTCCGCAGACCTATGGTTCCTGCAAAGCGACCTCACCAAAGAACCATAGGAAGCAGCTTCAATCTTCATATCAGCAGACTTCATCACATGAAACAATTCAATCGCTTTATCAAAAATCCTAGCCTTTGTCAACCCATAGAGCAATGTATTGTATGTACACGAATTAGGGCGGCATCCCTTTGCCTCCATCTCCTCAAGCAGTGTCATTGCTCCCATTGCATCACGCGCACGACACATTCCATTCATCAAAGAAGTGTAAGTAACTGTATCAGGGAAATGACCCATCTCTGCCATAATGTCCAAAAACTTTCTAGCTGTCTTAACTTGCCCCGACTTTGATAACCCGTAAATCAATGTATTAAAAGTTACAGCATCAGGCTCCAACCCCTCCGCCTTCATTTTCTCATAGACTGCAAGTGTCTCACTGCCATTGCCAAGCACACAATAACCCTTCATAATTGTGTTATAAACATAGCAATCAAGCTTAAACCCCTCATCATACAGCACACTCACCAACCGCGTCGCCTCACGGAGATTCTTACGGTTCAACACATTATCAATCAAGATTGTATAAGTAACAATATCCGGCTTCACACCATACTCGCAACGCATTTGTTCCATAAATTCATACACCGTAGACAGAGCTCTAGACTTAGACAGATTCTTAATGAGATGATTGTACGTATAAGAATCAGGACACGCGTGTTTTTTCGACAATTCTTTAACTAAATCTACAGCCTCATCGATCAAACCTACCGAACAAAGCGATCTTACAGCAACATCAGTAGTTACCTTATCCGGTTCGAAGCCGTTGGCGATCATGAAATTGAGGATTTGCCGAGCCGAGCCGAGGGAGAAATCGCTACCATTCCTGGAGGTAGTGAATAAGATTTGGTACGTCGATCGATCCGGCGAGAACGAGGATTGAATTTTGGACATGTAGCGGAGGAAAGCGATGGAGTCATTGAGCGAGGCGATTGAAGCGTAAGATTGAAGGAGAGCGTTGTAGAATCGAGTGTCGGAAGAGGCGTTTGAGGTGGCGATGAAGGAGCTGTAGAGCTTTTTCGCATCTTCGAGACAGGCCGATTTGAACAGCGTCGGGACTTTGGGCTTTGCTTCACGGTTGCCGGCGCTATGGTCCGACGGGACTTTCCGGTGATGGTTTGGCGGTGGTTTTCTGGATGAGGAGCGGGGCTTGCCGGAGAAGCGCGGTGGCGCCGCCGGAGGACGCGGCGGTTTGGTGGCGATCGTGTTGGAGAGAGCTGACCGAAATAATGACGTTAGTTTGCCCATTTTCCGATTCACTTTGAGGGTTTTTTCCGATGTTAGGGTTCTTGGAGAATTGGAGAATTAGTTGGGAAAGTAAATGGGCCGGGCTTAAAGGCCCACCAATGTCAGGCTCGACCCAACAAGTAGATGGCTTTTTCTTTTATAGCCCATGTGCGAAAATTAAAGGGAAAACATACAAAATGTCTGGATAGTATTTAGGAAAATGTCTAAATGGTAAAATAATGGAGTGGCATGGCTAAAATGGGTTCTTAAGGGTGAAAGAGAATATTTTCATCCCTATTG
>JBBMEF010049454.1:0-12931 GCA_037832685.1 Sicyos baderoa
CAAGGATCGATCCCCAACGGATGCACAAAACAACCCAAAAACTTCCCGAATTAAATACAACTCCCAACCTTGACATCTTGACTTCGAGTCCCCATAAAGGTATTAATAACTTTATTTATTTTTATTTTAAATCCACAACTTTACAAAAGTCTCCAAGGCTACAAACACCACCTCAATTGACGAACCGAAAAACGGGAATAACGGCCAAACCACTTTGAAAAGTCTTTCAGAAATGACGGGCCGTTACACATTCAAACCGAAGATATTCGGTTTTAGTCGGTTCAATCTCTTATGAAACCGACCTGTTCGGTTTGGTTCTTGGATTGGTCCAAAACCGGACCAAACCGAACCGTGAACACCCCTAGTTTTGATTTTGAATGTTTTTTTTTTAATCTTGTGAACTTCGTTAGGTTTGAATTTGTGAACCTTGAGTTGTATTTAGAACGATATGTAGATTTTTAATTTTATGAAACTATGCATATACTGTGGGTTTTATTTTTCGCATACATATATTGTTGAACAAAATTTTTTGTTAAATGAATTCTAAACACTTATGATAACCACACAATACTAAAATGACTTGTGTTATATGGTACAGTCAGAATAATAACGGCAACATCTGCCTCTATCGGGCATGAAAGTACGGGCCGTATGAATATATTGTATTTACATATGAGTAATACAAAAGAAAAAGTTAAAATCTTATCCGACAACCACAATACAGTACATGCATTTAGACCACCGAACTCATAACTCTATAATCCCCACCCCATTTAGTTTAAAATCCTACCTGACAACCACTATAAATATATGCATTTACCAACCCATTTAGTTTAACACAAAAACTACAATATCCTCTAATTTATTTACGATTATTACAAAATCTCAAGACTACAACACTCATATCTCCATAATCCCCTCACTTCCCACTATCGAACAACAGATTGACTGTATTTAAAAAACCATAAAAACTAAATATAACTATAAACCTACTGTTCGCGAAATTCTTAACACATGATATTTTTAAATATAAATAAATGAAGGAATTGGAGAGAGAATGATGACGTGTCAATGCTGGTTTCGCTAAAGCGAAACTCTTCTCTGATCTAGCTAAAGTGTGTGAATCTCTAAGAATTGTGCAAGTATACACAGTCCTTGTTGTAGCAAGTTTTAATGTAAGTAAAGGTCATCTCCACAGGAAATAGTGAAACTTATGCTTAAGCGAAATTAAGAGAGTTAGGTAACGAATGATTTGAAGTTGAAATATGATTAAACTAAGTGAATGAAATATAAAACGAACATTGGAATGGGAATAGGACTTTTCGGAAATGTTGGCTTAGGCAAAACTACAAACTAACGCGAAATACTGCTTGCTTCTCTTTGGCTCTCTCGAGCTCCAGAAGTTGGCTTTCTCAAGCTCCTCGTTTGGTTCTCTCGAACTCAAACTCGCTAAACCAAGAAACACAGCACTAGGCGAACCTTATCTCTAAGCATTCAAGTTACATGAAAGCGCTAACTTAGCAAACCCTAGTGTTATGACATGCACATTTGCTCCATTTCGTTCTTCTCTCGAAGGCGAAACAGAGATAGTACAACAGCTAGATAAACAGAGTATTTTGAGATGAAGAACAACATGCATAATAAGCCACTTAGCTAAGTTTCGCTTAGGCGAAACCATCCTACTTGCCTACTTCCTTCCAACGAACTGATTAGCTACTCATGCAAGAAAGTAAAGGCAAAACAGTAGAAAAGCTTGGAAATATCTTCATTGAAAGCGTGTAAAGAGTTAAATACAAAGTTATGCTAAAACGAAAGTAAAGAAAGCAATAAATGGAGGAACAAGGTCAGAAGAAGCCTGATCGGCTACAACTCTTCTTTGGCTCCAACGAATGCTGCAACTCCGGCTACACTACTCTTATGCTAGAGCTAAACTATGAAAACTGGAAATAAAGAACTCCGATGAAATTAAGGCTAAAAACTAAGGAAAAACAGTTGAAAAATACTAAGTATGGTGGACATTCCTCTCGAACTCGACAAGAGCAAATGAAGGGGAGACGCTCCTTTTATAGCCAGCACAAGATGACAACCCTCTGAGGCGCGTGGACGTTTGTCTCTTGGGGACCACTTACACCTCTGCACAAACCGTTGGCGATTGGGACCACTGACACATCTTCTCCACGATCAACCTCTGCAAAAGCTGTCCAAGTTGGGACCACTTCCTTCACAAGGGAAAACTTCGTTTAGTTTTGCAAAGGCGAAACTATGTCAGGTGGTTACTTCATTGGGTTCTGGTTCGTTGGCTTCATATTGACGAAGGGGTTGCTTCGTCTGGTTGGCTTCGTTGAATGTTGAGACGATGTGTGTTTTTGCTTTGTGATGCTTTGCTATAACGAACACCTTCGTCATGAACTTCCCTTCGTTTTGCGAGAACTTCGCTTTGCTTCGTTAAATGGCTGCAAGCAAACTAAGAAGAATCAATTCATTTAAACACAACATATTTGCACACATTCAGGCACTTTTGCTTGAGCCAAACTACTAAAATGCATCCCACTCAAAAAATTATAGGATGCTTCGCTTAAACGAAACAATGCTATAAATGAGCGAAAGTTCATATTAATTCCATTAATTATTAGCAAACTCACATATAAATATATCTTCTTTTCCTACTTTAACTCTCAATTCTTGAGAGTTATCACCTACCGTATGATGACCTTTAGTTCGTCTTTCGACGTGTTTCCCAATTCGATCGTCAATTGCAAGAACGTTGAAACGTCATCGAGATTGTGCAACTAGAGGGCTTTTCTAGAGAAATCAAGAAGAAGACGAAATAAGGAAAAATTCATAAGAAAATAAATGAAATGACGGTTTTTTCCCATAAAATATTGTCTTTCATTTTCGTAATAAATGCAAGCTGATTTAAGTGTTTGTGGGTATGGAATGTGGTATACTTAATGCCCCCTAACTTCGTGCGTGATTGATTAGAATGTGAGACGATTTCCCTTTTCTAATTTTTCCTTCCGTAATTAAAAACCAACCATTTGAGGGTATTCTTGTAATTGATTATTGCATAATTTATAATGTAATAAAAGAAAATCTACATTTGCTAATATTTTTCCAGCCACCTATATTTGCAAATATTTTTCATATATGGTCTATTTATGAAAAAATCTTTTTTTTTTGTAGATTACAAGTAGAATTTACTAGGGGTGTTCAAACAACCCGAAACTCGAATAATCCGAATCAACCCAACTCAATTCGATGGGTTAGGTTGGGTTAAATACATTTGTGGGTTGGGTTGGGTTCAAAATCATGAAATATTTATGGGTTGGGTTGGTCAAGGGTTGATCTAAAATTAACCCAACCGAACCCGACCAACTCGAAATAATTATTTAGTTTAAAAATATTTTTTTATATTTATGACATAATTATATATGCGTATATATTTTTTTAGTTAATTATTATTGTTAGACTTTTCATTTCATGATAAAATATATAGTCAAATTGTGTTAAAATATTTTTTTGGTTTTAGTTATATATTTATTTTATGGAAGTCAAATTATATCGACTATTTTTTTGTTTTAATTATCTATTTGTTTTATGTTTTATATTTGAAATATTCTATATAACTAGAATTAGTAGTGGTGACTTTTTATTATATATTTTACATATTTAATATTTATATTCATTTTATTACCTTGATTGAAGATTTGTATTTATAATTTATTATTGAATCTCATGACTCAATCTAACCCGGGTTGAGTTAGGTTGGAAAAATGACCGACTTGAAAAATTGGGTCGGGATGAAAGCCTATCTCAACCCAATCCATTCCAACCCATGTTCACTCCTAAAATTTACTATAGAACTTTTTTTAAGCAAGTATTTATTATACAACTTAAAAGTGTAAGAAGAGTTTTTTTTTTTTCAAACAATCTTTAGAGAGAGAAAATTTGTCAAATTTTCTTCAATAAAATATATAAATAATTAAAGTTTCAAATCAAAATAAAGGGTATAGATATCAAGATCACTTAAATAGAATCCACTCTAATTTCAATCCATTCAATTTACCTTTTTGACAAAGACACTCATGGAAAGCATATCTTGAAAAAAGAATCAAATGAAATTGCATTCTCTTTTACCACCACCACTCACACCACTTCCCACTTCTCAAAGATCATAGTAAAAAAAAATTTATTTTAAATGGTAAACTCACTTTTCATTTTTTTCATTTTTTTACCCACTTTTTTCTATATTTTTGTTCTAAGAAATACATAATAATACTTCATTTCTTACCTAAGGTGTTTTTTGTTCCAAGAGTTGATGGCAAACTCACTCTCCTGTTAAAATTGGTTGTAATTCAATTCAATTTTACTATTTGATTTAAAAATTGATATTTTGGTGTCATCTTTTGAGATTGTATTTTTTTTTTAGAAGCATTTTGAGATTGTATACTATATGTAGGGTTTGGCCCCATCTCAATTTGAATTATAAAAAAAAAAATAATAAATAAATAAATAAAAACTTATCTTCTTTGACCCACACTCTCCTCTCTCCTTCATTCCTTTTCATTTCAATAACTTTATACTTTCATCCGATAAAGGACAAAAAAATAAAGGAAAAGAAATTTCCCTCTCTTTAAATTTTTATTCTTTGCAAATGTCAATGGCAGCCCTTTTGTGTGTAAATAAATCTCAACCTGCCTTCCCATCTAAATCTTATACACAATAAACAGAGGGAAAATTTCTTTTTTTAATAATACTTATGACTAATTGGTTCGTCTCATAAATTAGTTTATGATAATATTTCTATTACATTAAATTATAAAGTAGATATGAGCTGAAATCAAACTTACAGAAAAAAAGACTATAATCCTTAAACACTTCCCTTATCTTTGGGTCCACAATAGTAATCCAATTTCAATTTTAGTCTACATTCTTACACTTAGGTAGGTTCTTCATTGAGTTTGCTCCCATCAGATTCATTCATATTATTGGGTGATTTTTAGATATATATAACATTATACATTAAGGGTATGTTTGTGTTTTTTTTTTTTTGGATACGAGGACGATCATTTCTCAAAAATCTCTCGTTTATGTTTTTTTGAAGTAAACAACCAGTATTTTTAACGACTTTTTAATCATTGATCAAATTTTTTTTTATCAAATCTCACATTATATCTCATCAAACTTATCATTTAATCTCGGCTAAGATCAATATTTAAATATTTCTTTCTAAAATTAATTTTAAGTTTATCAAAAAAGGTAATAGCGTGTTGGCTTGGTTGATTAGTTATAATCCAATTTAATTACGTTCGAGAATTTAACGATTCAAAAAAACCTGATTTTTTTTTAATAAAATTTTTTATGTATACATATTTCTAAAATTATGAAAAATTAATATGAACAAATTTGCAAATGAAATATAGTATTAAATTAACAACAAATTCTAAATTTTAGTTATTGATAACTCTCAAGAATTGAGAGTTAAAAGTAGGAAAATAAGATATATGTTTATATAAATTTGTTAATATTTAATGGAATTAATAAGAACTTTCGCTCAGTTATATCATTATTTCGCGTAAGCGAATCATCCTAAGATTTTATGAGAAGGATGCATTTTAGTAGTTTGGCTCAAGCAAAAGTGTCTGATTGTGTGCAAATATGTTAAGTGTTTAAGGATTGATTCTTCTTAGTGTGCTTGCAGCCAACAAAGTTAAGCGAAGTTCACACTTAACGAAGGGACGCTCATCAAGACGAAGGTGTTCGTTTACATCAAATCATCAACGAAGCAAAATACACCTCGTCTTAACATTCAACGAAGCCAACCAGACGAAGCAGCTCTTCATCGATATGAAGCCAACGAACCACAACCCAACGAAGTAACCAGCCTGACATAGTTTCACTTTAGCGCAACTAAACGAAGTGAATATTATGCATGCTGTGTAGTTTTATTTCGTCTTCGAGAGAAGCATATGTGATAAAGCGAAGTTGCATGTTATAACACTAGGTTTTGCTAAGTTGTGCTTGTATGTAAAATGAATGCTTAGAGATAAGATTCGCCAAGTGTTGTTCGTTTATTTATAGTATTTGAGTTTGAGAGAACCAAACCAGGAGTTCGAGAGAACCACCTCTAGAGCTTGAGAGAGCCAACGAGAAGCGAGCGATGTTCGCCCTTAACCTCTGAGGTTTTGCCTAAACAAAACCACCCGAAAAGTCTTATGCCCTTCCAATGTTCGTTTTACGTTCATTATACTTAGTTTAATCCCATTTTCAATTTCAAGTCATTCGTTACCAAACTCTCTTAATTTCGCTTGAGCATAAGTTTAACTTTTCCCTGTGGAGATGACCTTTACTTACATTAAAACTTGCTACAACAAAGACTGTGTATACTTGCACATTTCTTAGAGATTCACACAATTTCGCTAGATCAGAGAAGAGTTTCGCTTAAGCGAAACCGGCATTGACACGTCATCATTTTCTCTCCAATTATCCTTCATTTAATATTTAATTAATATCGTGTGTTAGAAATCTCGCCCAACAAGTTTTTGGCGGCATTGCCGGGAAATAGTTCAAAAACCAGTGTTTAAGTGTAGTTTAGAGAGTAGTGCTTAATTCAAGAGCTAGCAAATTTAACTCTGCCTTTTTGTAGGTATTATCAAAAGTTTGGATTTCGTTATTTGATTTCGCCAGAGCCACATTATGTCGTCAAAGATTTTGGAAGATGGAGAATTATGAAGTAAACTTGTATAACTTCGTCTATCCGAATCAATATGTTGAAGAGACAATAGCTCAGCAGAATCAATCATGGAATTACAATCTTTCGCCAATTCCTAACTACGAAGAGCAGAATTTTGTTATGCCACACTTCGCCCAAGCGAGCCTTATTGCGACGAACAATGTGTTGAATTCGCTTGGCAAGAAGAGAATTATTCAACGAACTTTCAGAGTCAAACTTTTTGTGGAGACAACCACTTTTGTGAAGAAAGCTCTGCAAATCCTGACTTGACAATATATGAGATCTTGCATAATGCAACACAAAGACTCGATCAACTGAATGCATGTGTGTACGACGCAGCAAATAACCAATTTGGCTTGGACATTCAACATCAACAAGAATTTGAGCAATACAATGGAAATTTTGAGTTCACCAACGCGAACCATGATTTCGCTCCCACCGAAGGCTACTTCGTCGAGAATGACTTCATCGCTCAGAGCAATCAAGATTTTATTCTTGAGTTTGCAAATAGTGACTACGCAGAGTTTGCATACCACGAACAACCTATGTTTGAGTACACTCCTGATCAATCGTTGGAAGATATGCTTAGAACGAGTATCGCTAAATTGGACGAAAACATCCAATTGCAGCGAACGATGTGGACCAACAAAGGAGTTGAGCGAAGCAATATATGCGAACCTCAGGCGACGAACTATTATGAATTTGGAACAACCGAGGAGTTTAATCTATTCCATCAAGACGAATAATTTCCTGTTACGGGGATGCCCAGTGAGGAAGAAATGTTCGCTCTGTTGAAACAATTCCTCGCCTATACATTTGACCATGACGAAGTCACGATTGACGAAGAAAGCATTCCAGATGAATCCATGGAGGCAGAATCATTCGCTTGTACAAATCTTGAGTGAAAACTCAGGGAAATGTTCCTGGATTATCATGATGAAGCGAATGCTGAGCGAAAGCCTATGGAAGAAAAAGAATTCTTGGTTGATGAGTTGATTCAAATACCTCAAGCTGAAGAAAGTTTCAAGGAGAATTTGACCACACTTGAAATTCCTCCACCTCCATTCCATCAGGGAATTATGTTAAAGGGGAATGACGAAGCATATGTTGACAACTTTTGGATGGAGCAATACCAAGCGAATAGGGCAATTCAAAACGAAGCCTTGACGAACGAGGTATGTAATATTGATCCATTTGGAAATCTAATGTGTTCATAAATGATCTCAATTTCAAGTGATAATGTGAAAATATTTTAGTTGTAGAATTTTAAAATTCACCTCCAAACTTGGAGAATTTCGGATTTCTTGATTTTTTTTGTCTTCGCTTCCGCTATCCTTCGCCAAGAGAAGGATCGTTCTTTATTGGCATCACGCGATGACGTCAAGAAATCGAGCCTTTGGAGCCTAGGCGTGACGTCAGGGTAATAATTCGGGTCCTGCGTGCCACCTGACACGCTTCGTCTCGTCTGCCGCGTTCAGCCTCAGTTCGCCACGTGGAGAAGCGATTGAAAAATCAACGACCCAGATCTTACTGACGCCAAACGTCGTTTCACCCCAGCCTTCGTTGCCCTAATTCGAACGCCTATAAAAACCCAGCCCCCTCAGTTCTTCTTCTTCTTTACGCGACCCAATCTTTGTGAAACCCTAATCCTCTCTATTTCTCTCGTCTACTGTTTGTGATTTCCATTCATCTTCTCTGATTTCCATCTTCTCCGTTCAACGTTCAAAACCTCTTCGTTCAACCTCAGAAATGGTCGGAAAGAATGTCTCGTCGTCCGACCTATCAAAAAAAACCTCGGTGAAAGGAATAGGGAGCAAAATCGATCCATCCAAAGCTCCTATGAGAAAGAAGCTCTTCTCGGAGGAGGGTTCCTCGCCAAAGCCAGGCCATGCTGGAGAAGGTTCGACGTAAAAGACGCCGAAAAAGCAAAGCTCAATGAAGAATGTCGGGGCTTCGTCCAAGACGAGTGGCAAGGCCGATGAGGCGAAGGAGAAAGATCTACCAAAGAAAGGGGATGCTAGGGAAGGATCCAAATCAGATTCGCCAAGGCGAAGCATGCCTCCGCTGCCTCCAAAGTTGCCAGAGAAAGAAAAGTCTTCTGACCCTGCTACTAAACGAACCAAGTCGCCTGCTGGGGCGAAGGTTGGGGAAAAGGTGAAGAAATAAAAGAAAGTAAGTCTCATAAAAGCAAGTGCTTTTGTCGAGCCGGCGAAGGAGGTCGTGAGTCTGGTCATCCCAAAAGAGTTATTGGACGAGATGGCCCAGATGAAGGCTATAGCAGTGAGGCTGTTGGCGAAGGAAGAAGAGCGAAAAAGAAGAAAGCCTGAGAAGAAGAAAAAGAGGGAGACGAAGCAGCGAAAGGCTGAGAAGAAAGAAAGCAATGAAGTGAGAGAAGATCCCGAAGCCTATGTGGCGGAGGGAAGTGGCGAGAAAGATAAGGAAGCAAGCCCTGAGGTTCTGGTGGCCGAAGGGAGCAAAGTAGCTAAGATGCATGGGCTTCTGTGGCTGATGCATCTAAGGAAAGGACGAGCCCAGATCTCGCTCAACCGAGAGTTGAGGTTTTTGGGGTTGATCAAGACGAAGAATGGTTCATTCACATTTATGACCCCAAGGATGTGGCGGATGACACACAATTGGCACCTGGCCAATCTGCTGTGGATGCCACAGCGAAGGGCGAAGCGAGCAGGCGATAAGAGGGAATTAAGGAAGTTCAAGAAACCCGAGCGAATGATATAGAAAGTCAAGCCAATCAGCAAGGTGTTGACGCTCGGGTTAGCAAAGAGCGAAGAGATGTTAACGAGGAGGAGGAAGAAAGATTTGTAAGTCCAAGTGAGGACTTGCCTGTGCAAGAGAGTTTGGGCGAAGCGAGAGATCCTGCCAGAGATGATGCACCGCTGACACCTAGTCAGCGTGATGCTAATCCGGAAGAAGTAGAGGAAAATGTCGAGCCTCGCCAAGGCGAATTGTAGATGGGACTGGTATGGGAAAAGCTCGCCATGAACTAAATGAATTAGAGAAGCCCTCTAAGCCAGCGCCGAGCAAGAAACACCGAGTTAAGATGTCGACGAAGAAGCCAAGCCCGAAGAAACGACAAACTGACAAGGGAAAGAGTCCAATGTGTAAGGCTGACGACTTCCGCTTCAGCGAAGAGAGGCGACTGTTGATAAAGAAAAACATCATCGGCTTCCAATGCAAGCCCTTCTTGCAAGAGCGAGGTTTCGACACGGAAGGAGCCTTCCCTGAGCCGATAGCCGACCAAATCATTCGGCAAGAGTCGGAGCAATTGTATGAACCAGCCGTCGAGGCGAGGCGAGACTGGGTGATCGACTTTTACGCAAGTATACTCGATCGCTCAGTTCAAACAGCAGTGGTGCGAGGGCAAGTGATCCACTGGGCGTCAGAGGATTGGAATGAGAGTCTCGGCATCCACGAGGACGAAAGCGAAGAATAAAGCTTCTCTCCTAAACTAACTGGATGACCTCCGTGCCGTGGAGGCGCCGAGTACGAGGCTCTCTTGAGGCTGCGCCTAGATGATGAAATAGAAAAACGCCTGGAAGTGATCGGAGTCGCTGGGGCGAAGTGGGAAGAAGGCCCGATGAGAAACAAGTTCTTTCGTCCAACCTGAATGACGATGCCCACATCAGGGCTTCGCTGATCAAGACCTTGCTGATGCCAATTTCGCATGACTCAACCATGACACAAGAGCGAGCCCTGCTAATTTACGCGATAATGGTTGGCTACACCATCAATGTGGGGCGGCTCATAGTTAGTAAAATTAGTATTTGGACGGGCAGGCGAGCGAGCAACTTCTTCTTCCCTCATTTGATCTGCAACCTCTGCAAGCACCAAGGAGTGAAGCCAAGGCCATGCGACGCAATGCTTCCTAGGAAGGCCCCAATTTGCCCTACGGCTAAGTCTTTTGGCAAGCAGTCGCGTAAGCGAAAGGTGGAAGCGAAGCCTGCGGAGCCTTCAAGTGACAGTGCCCAATCTTTAGCAATTGCGAGAAGAACGGAAGTGAAGCTCAACACATTCTTCAAGTACTGTCGCAAGCGCGACTTGGTCCTCCAGTAGTTCTTCGACATCTTCGTCGACACATCAACTCTGCCAAAGTTTCCGGACTCTCTAATTCAGCGAGACAATCCTCCCGACGAAGATCCTCCCGCCGAAAACTGAAATGGAAGTCTCCAACTCTTCTCTCCCTTTATCTTAAAAATTTTGATGTATGAATGCACGCTTGTTTTCGCTTAGTTGAACATCTTGTAAACTCGCATGTAACGAAATATTCCAAGTGTTAATGCCATTGATCTTTCCCTTCGGCGAACTTTTATTATTATTTTTTGCGAATTCTCTTTTATTTTCTTTTTGTTCAAGTCAAATTTATTTCTTTGTAAAGAAACGTTATAACTTGTCTATGTTAACGAAGTGTTTTAGTTTTGACGAAACGAAATTTTGTTGGACGTAGAGGCCTTAGTTTTTGAAAATTTGTTGTCCCAATGAGTGTTTTCATTGGGACAATGAAAAGTCCAAGTTTGGGGTTGAAGTTCGCTTGAGAGAAACGTCTTATACTCGCGAAAAGCCAAAGAAATGATTCTGAAATGCTTCAAAGAGTGATTCGGCATCGAAAATTTTAAAAAAAAAAATTAGCTGAAGTAAAAGGTGAGATTTTGCAAAAGCCAAAACCCAAGGGTGGGACAAAATCCTGAAAAATTCAAAATTTTCCAAAAGAATTCGCTAGAGCGAAGTGAATCAAAGGGCGAAAAGCCTAAGTTTCTGGTGACCAACTCTCTGTTGTCGTTCGCTCTAACATTGCGTATATATCCATAATCAAAACATTCGATGAAAATTGAGCAAGTGATAGCAAGAAAAGTAGGTGAGGGATTCCAAGCAAACTGTAAAATGAGAGTATTAACTTCGGAAAAAGATGAGATGTACCAAACTTTAAGCGAAGCGAAAGTCTAAAGCCAAAGTGAAATCTAAAATTGACTAGGGAAAGCCAAAAGAACCAAAGAATCGAAGTTCTAAACCCAAATGAGCTTTCGCGAACCAAAGGCTAAAGCGAAATTCAAGATGGACTTTTCTGAAAAATCTAAAGTTTCGCCCAACATAGTTTAGTTATAGTTGATCTTTTATTTAGAAATACTTTTGACTTTGTAATTCGATTGTATTTGGTTTAAGCGGAAGTTTTAACATTGGTTCGCCCGAGCTATTTCTCGAGACGAGCAATAGTGTAAGTTTGGGGGTGTGATAACTCTCAAGAATTGAGAGTTAAAGTAGGAAAATAAGATATATGTTTATATGAATTTGCTAATATTTAATGGAATTAATAAGAACTTTCGCTCAATTATATCATTATTTCGCTTAAGCGAATCATCTGATGGTTTTATGAGTAGAATGCATTTTAGTAGTTTGGCTCAAGTAAAAGTGTCTGATTGTGTGCAAATATGTTAAGTATTTAAGGATTGATTCTTCTTAGTTTGCTTGCAGCCAACAAAGTTAAGCGAAGTTCACACTTAACGAAGGGAAGCTCATCAAGACGAAGGTGTTCGTTACATCAAATCATCAACAAAGCAAAATACACCTCGTCTCAACATTCAACGAAGCCAACCAGACGAAGCAACTTTTCGTCGATATGAAGCCAACGAACCACAACCTAACGAAGTAACCAGCCTGCCATAGTTTCGCTTTAGCGAAACTAAACGAAGTCAACCCTGACGAAGGAAGTGGTCCCAACTTGGACTGCCTTTTCAGAGGTTGATCGTGGAGCAGAGAATGTCAGTGGTCCCAGTCGACAACGGTTCGTTGGAGCAGAAGGTGTCAGTGGTCCCCCAAGTGACAAAGCCCCACGCGCCTCAGACTTCATCGTCTTGTGCTAGCTATAAAAAGAGCCCTTCCCCTTTCATTTGTTCTTGTCGAATCTGAGAGGGTCTTCCATGGTGTCGTTCAAGTTTTCCGATCGTCTTCCTTAGTTTTAGCCGTAGTTCTTAGCCGTTTGGCATTTCGAGTTGTTTCATAGTTTAGCTTAAGCATAGGAGTAGTGTAGCTGGAGTTGCAGCGTTTGTTGGAGCTAAAGAGGAGCTGTTGAGAGACATCTTCGATCAGGCTTCTTCTAACCTTGTGTAACGACCCGACCCAAAAGTGGTCCTAAACCTAGGTCTTTAACCAGCATGCATGACTTTAAAGCGTAATTAATGCGGAATT
>JBBMEF010049494.1:0-12929 GCA_037832685.1 Sicyos baderoa
TTTCTCTCCATTCTCAAAATTTCGAAAGGGACAATTTTTTAATTTAGAAGTTTTGTAGACATTTCATTTTTATTTTTAAAAAAATGTAGCCATTTTCTACCATTTCCCTAAAAATATCCTTTTTAATTTTGCACTTTTTTCCTTTTTTTTGTACGTTTCTTTCGATTTTTTTTTTTTTTTTTATCATTTAGAAAATCAAATCCTAATTTTATCATACATAGCAATTAACCACCTAAAATAAATTTCTCATAATTTCTAGGAGTGTTCATATATTTCCTGAAAATCAATTCGACCGACCAAACCGACCGAATTAGGGTCGGTCGATCGGTTTTCAAATTTAAGTCGGTCGGTGTCGGTTACAAAAATAGTTACCTGAAAAAAAATTCTGTTAAGTTGGTCGATTTAAATGGTCGATTCAGTCGGTCAGTTTAGTTGGTTAACCAAAATTTTCATTTATAAAATATTGTTATTTTCATATAATTTAGTATATTCCTTACTAAATTCTTATAAAATTAACTTAAATTTATATGTGTTTTCAAAAAATTATTCTATATTCTCATTTTTAAAAATTTTATCTCAAAATTTTATGATCAATATATTATTTTAATAAAAAGATAAGAAAAAATTAATATTAATTATTCAATTTTATTGACCGAACCGACCGACCTAACGGACCAGTTGGTGTGATTTCATTTTTTAAAAAATCAATAGATGAGTTCGGTGTTAATTTTCATCAAAAATCGACACCGGCCAACAGATGAACACCCCTAATAATTTCTATAATAATAAATTAAACTATATAAAATTTTGACACGATAGATATCATTATTTTAAACTTATCGAATACCACTTTTCTCAACTCAATTCATCTTCTAAATCACTGCACTTCATCTTCTTGTTCGTAACTCCAAAATCCAATCACCCGTAAAATTGGGGGGAATTTTGGAGTCTGAAAGCAAAATCGAAGTGGTCATTTGAAAGGGTTCTTGGTTCTTCCAATGGCAAGCAGCGCCGCTGCCGTCGATAAAACGGAGGACGATCTTCGCAAGGAGCTCTACGAGCTTCAACGTCAACAACGGCAGGTCCTTTTTCTTCTTCCTCGTTTTCTCTCTGTTCCATTCTTTCTTTCTTTTTCCCGGTTGTTCAGTGATGCATTCATGGCGTTTCAGATTACGGAACGGCTTCGTGATCCTCGCGGTCTCCGGAGAGGGGGATTCCCCGGACCAGGGCCCCGAAACTTGATCGCTAATGGACCTCGTCGGGGCTTTGTTCGACCTGTAATGCAACTTCCTCTTTTCTTTCCAATCTGATATTATTACTAGTTGATTTAGATGAACCTAGTTGGTTCAAAACCTAATGGACTTCTTTTCGTTCTTGATTGTGTTGTAATCAATTGAGGCGGAAAGGAACGACGCTGAAGATCATCCTCCAGCTAAGCGGCGGCTATCATCGGCTGTTGTTAAGGTATGGCTTAGAGATTGATTTCCTTTCTGTGGGTGTTCTTACCAGTTTTACATTTTCTAGCCTAATTTTGGTGTTTTATTGCTACATTTTGAAATTAAGCAATATATCTTAGTTAGGAGTATAAACAATTGGCTTGACCTCATAATTTTCACCAAAACAAGATTTCCATGTCGTACCTTCACAAGGGGTGGCGTGGTGGTTGACGGATTGGGCTTTGAAGGTGTGCTCCCCCCTCAAGTGTGTCCCACGTTCGAGACTCATTCGCTACATTAATCTGTTGACACTCATGTGTCTCTATTCCTTCCTTGACTCCCAGTGCCGAAGCTCCGATTTCTTGGTTTCAAAAAAAAAAAAAAGATTGTCATGTCGTACATTTGCAAGGTTTGGCGTTTACCTTTTTTCTTTACGACTTTTATATTTATATATAAAATTTGATCATAGATGGATGAGGATGGAGAGATAAATGAAGAAGAAACTGAAGGAAAGGATGCAAGGAGGTCTGAGAAAGAAAAATCTGGGAGTGATGCAGCGTACCAGAACAACGGGAAACAAAACGATTTGCGGCGGAGTGGCTCATTTAGATTGGATGGAAATAAAAGAGCTTCTAGGATGGTAATTTTCATGTACTTTTATATTTTAGTTATCTACATGATGTTTTTGTTTGGTGACCAGCACCAGAAGTCTCAAAGTTCTGTTATATGATGACTACTAGGATTTTGAAATTCCAGCTGCAGAGCATGTTCCAAGGATATTGCCTAAGAATGAGGATCCTAGCTTAGTTAACAGGAATAAGAGAATGTTGGGTCAGCTTTTGGGAACTTTAGAGGTATGTGTACAATAATTGATTGAGTTAAATTTTCATTTTTTGAGCTTTAAATATTTCACTAATCTCTGCACTTGTGAGAAAATGGTAGAAAAATATATATTTTTTATGCTTCTGATCTTTTTATTTATAATTATGTCTCCACTGCAAACCATCACGGAGTGGCTCAATATAAAAGATAGGGAAAATGTAAAACTAATAAATCTTTAGGTGAAAATCTTCTGCATGAAGTTTAAACTGATGGATGGTTGGCATGGAATTTTTATGTTGATTACATATTTACATCTTTAAGTGGATGCATAATGGATGGATATTCAATATATTGTGTTGTCTAGCTAAAGGGAATTATGAATAAACTACAATGAATTAGTTGTTGGTTGTATGCCTTTAACTGTTCTTCCTGTTGTCTGTGTGGGTTCTCTAGCCTTAATGAAGACATTGCTCAAATTTCATGATGAGCTGCGGTTATCATAATTCATAACTATCAGTTATTAGCCTAATATCAATAACTCGTGTGTGTGTGATTTTTTTTTTAATCAGTTTTGGTGCTTATCTATTTCTTCCTGCTTTGTATTTAACTTCAGAAATTCAGGAAAGAAGACAAGCAACTTTCGGGAACTGAGGCTTTCATGAGAAGATCAGATTCCTTACAAAGAGTGAGTTCTTATACATTTTTTTTTGTGGAGAATCTATGTTTCTATGAAGTTCGAGCCTGATTGCGCCCTTTTGCTAATTTTTTAAAGGCTGAGCAAAGAGCACGAGAGGAAAGTGAAAGATTAAGGCAACAAGAGCGTGAACAAATTGCTCAGAAACGGAAAAGAGATCTGGTCTGTATTTTAATGAAGGACGGAATTTAGTAGATGCTCGAATATACAATTATTGTTTTTTAACCACTTCACTCTCCCACTTTTTAGATGCTCAGAGCTCGCGTGGCTGCCAAGGCTGAAGAAAAGAAGTTGGATTTACTTTTTCTTCAATGGAGCGAGCACCATAAAAAACTTAACAATTTTATAAGGTCCGGTTGTGTTAATTTTTCATGAAAGCATTCACTGTTTTCACTGCTGAGATTACTGATCTATACCGTTTATCCCACTTTTCTAATTTATGCAGGTTATTTTTAATTTTGGTCCAAAAGTGTCCATATTCACATTTTAGCGAGACAGATAAGTTTCCACTCATGAATAGTGTTGAACTAAATTCATGGTTTTTATTTTTTTATTAAAAAGTTATTAGAATACTAGCCTTACTTATTGATGTTTCCTATTCTGCTGGAACTTAAATTGCAATAGAAGGTTCTCTTTGTAATAGAGCTCCCCTTTTCATTTCGACGGAACTTTTTCATGAATTTTGTACTTTCCAGGACAAAGACTGAACCTTCAATTTATTACTTGCCAAACAAACCATTAGACGAGGATGCAACCTTGGCCGAGCAGCGAAGAGAGCAGGTTAGGTGCCTAGTTTGATATTTTTTCTTTAAAAGGCGTTTTACTAAGTGGCCTACAAATCATCTGCCTTAACCTTTGAGACATTTTATTCAATGTAGCTATTTAAGTTCGTATAGTTGAGTCTCATTTGTTACTGAGAATGGGGGATTGGAGGGCCAACTATAGAGATAGGTCACTAAGGGGGTGTTTGGGGCAAAGAGAATGAAATAATTATGAGGGAAATTGGGAAAATATGGAGGAATGATTACCGGTGAGAATGATTATATTTATATGTATTTAAGGTAAAGCTTGAAGAAAATGGTTATGGGAGGAACTGTTACCTGTCTTTAGGGTGTGTTGAAAATGATTATGGGGTAAACCATTATCCATGCTTGGGGTGCAAACGATTATGGGAACAAAATAGTGTTTAGGGGAAGAACGAATATTGGTTAGAAGGAATGAAAGGGGGATTGGAGGGCCAACTATAGAGATAGGTCACTAAGGGGGTGTTTGGGGCAAAGAGAATGAAATAATTATGGGGGAAATTGGGAAAATATGGAGGAATGATTACCGGTGAGAATGATTATATTTATATGTATTTAAGGTAAAGCTTGAAGAAAATGGTTATGGGAGGAACTGTTACCTGTCTTTAGGGTGTGTTGAAAATGATTATGGGGTAAACCATTATCCATGCTTGGGGTGCAAAAAACGATTATGGGAACAAAATAGTGTTTAGGGGAAGAACGAATATTGGTTAGAAGGAATGAAAGGTGGATATGAGAGAATGAAATTACGGGAGGAATGAATAGTGATTATGAAGGGAATAATTGTCAGTGACCCAAACACCCTCTTTGTGGTGGGGATGGTTGCATGTTGATGATGTTATTGGGAAGATAAACTGGATATTTTATTTCTATATTGATAACATGAGTATTTGCTCATCCACTTATTTGATTACAAAACTGCATTGCAGGCTTTTATGGAATGGAAAGCCTCCAGAAGGGGGGAGTTATCTGAGTATCAAAAACAGATAGAAGAACAGTACATTGCAAATGTTGAGAAGGACTTAGAAAGGTGGCAAAATGCAAGGAGAGGCAGGCAAGGAAATAATGATGCATCAAATTTGCAGGAAACCATGGACAAAGAATTGGACACTCACAGACTCGAGCATGGTCCCAAGAAAAGGAACATCCCTGGTGGTAGCAACAATGAAGACGACGACGTAGAAGATATTAATGTTGGGGAGGATGACATGATAGACGACGTACTCGGTGTCGAAGATAACGGGCGCAGGGGCGAGGAATCAGCCAAACCCGACAAAGCTGATGCTGCAAGTCCAAATGCTGATTTCATGAAGTAAGTAGTTTTATGTTTGTGTATCTGTTCTGATTTGTGTTGCCAGTTTTATTCTTCTTGCTTTTTTAAATGATTGTTTATGTTTTTAAGCTGTTTACCAATGGGTTCCACACACTCTCTTTCTACTTTTTCACAGCTTTGATAAGAATTGATAGGATGCTTAGTCACCAAGTTTGTCTCAACCAGGTTTTTCAAGTCATGCCATTTTTTTCCTATAAAATATTATTCGTCTTTATCTTTTTCCATTGATTGGTTCAAGATTATCAATACATTAGCTGCAATTGACCATTATAAACTTTTGTTTCACCATGACTAAACATTGACTCAAGATATGAATGGCCATTTTCTATAGGCATATATATATATAGAGAGGGGATAGTTGTATCATCTCGTAATCAAGTAGGATCCTAAATTTTAGATGGGTGATCATCAAGATTTTACTTATTCAACTATTTTGGAACTTAATGGTCAAGATGGTGATACGATCCCGAGAGCAGTGAAAGTGTATTCGAGGCGCAATAAGAAGTGAAGAGATTATGGCTTATTAATTATTATTATTTATGTTATTATTATTAGAATTAGAATAGTATTTTATCATGTAATAGGATTTATTATTATTAAATTAGGTTAATTCCCAGAGTTACTATAAATAGGAAAATTAGGTCATTTAGGAATTATCGAAGATTTGAGACTTATATTCTGGCTCTTTGAGAGATCCTCTCGGGAGATTATTCTATTTTCAATACAATTGTGTTAGATCATAATAGATGGTCTTGGAAAATTAAGAGGCGATTGGTTTAATTTATGATGGCCCTACCTTAGAAAAATTGGTTTTTTTGACGTCCTAATGTTGTAGGGTCAGACGGTATGTCAGTTGGCTCGGATAGTCACGATTTATCATCAAAAAGAAAAGAAAAGAAAAAACTTTTTCAGCTATTATGGTTTGGCTCTATGGTGGCTATTTATCTAAGAATTTTTTTTCTATGCCTATACCTTGATATTCAAATGTAGTAAAGTTACAAGGTTGTTCTATGGAAATAGTTGGCATGCATGTAACTCGGGAATATGAAAAATATATTTGGTTTATTCTCTCTACGAATGATTCTTTTGTATGGGTCAATGATGGTTTTTATTTAAGGCATTTTGTAATTGCTAATTTGAATTTTTTGTTTTACGATTTGTCTAATCAGAGTAAATACCATTTCAATAATTTAGTCTCAGTAGAAAATTTAATTTTTAATAGAATTTGTTGTCTTAGTTAATTTTAGCCTTCTTATTTTAATTTTGACAACTTTTTAAAAATATATCATACATTTTAAAATATTTCAAATTTCATATTCAATCAATTTCATTTGGTTTAATCCTATTTTTCGTTCTTTTTTCATTATCTTTTGACTCGTCATAGAAAAAAACTGTTTATTTAATCATTATGGTAACGATATTTTTTTTAGTAGAGGAGGAATACCCAATTCCTACCAAGAGATACTTATGTTCTCAAATAATTTAAGAATCATATACCGAAGTAACTCAACTGTGATCATAATGTTGAATTGAATTATTACCAAATAATGAAAACAATACGCTACCGTTCATTTTCTAATATTAGGATTGAACGAAGACAATAATTGTGCTATATTTGAATCTATTTTTACTATATGAATTTTTAACCTCTTTTAACTGAGACCGCCCTAAGTAATAATTAATGAAGGAAAAAAAAGTATGGATCACCTCTAAACTTCAAGAATGTGTAATTATAATTAACCTTAATAAATGGAGTTATGTTTGAATTGAACTAAGGTGACATTGCATGTTTAAATCTTCTAACTATTTGAGTTTGAACTAAAAAAGCATTACCTTCCCTTAAAAAAAAAAGTTTCACTTAATAATGGTTGATTTGAATTTTGAACATGTAATTGTTGGGGGTAAATTTAGATGCAAAACTTGTGAAAAAGCAAATGAAAAATAATTTTCTTAGAGGTAATTATGAAGAATACCTTGCACACAATTTTTTAAAAAAAAAAGAAAAAAAAAAAAGGGATGTAGAGTCAGAAACTTTTACTTTTTGACACAATATGTACCCTTTGGTGTTCAGCATTAAGCAAAGTAGCCAAAGGCGCACAAACGCACACTCTCTCAAGAAAAAGTTCAATCAACAATGGCGGACATGGCGGAGGATATGGCGCCACTCCCTAATCGCCGTCCTCTTCCACCGCCACATTTCACCAATCACCGTCCTCTTCCACCGCCGCCTTCAAGAGCGCCGTTGAACATTCACAACAACGCTCATCGTTCCCCTCCGCCATTGCCGCAGTCCCGGCCGAATTCCGATTCTCGTAACCCTCGCTATCCGTCTCCCCCGACCTCTCCCCGTCGGATGTTCACCACGTCGTCCAAATCGTCATCGGCGTCGCTCCGAGGCTGCTGCTGCTGCCTCTGCGTCCTCTTCTCCTTCATCGCGCTCCTCGCCGTCGCGATCGTCCTCGTCGTCGTCCTCGCAGTGAAACCTAAGAAGCCGCAGTTCGATCTCCAGCGAGTCGGCGTCCAGTACATGGGAATCACCGCTCCGAATCTCTTCTCCCTGACCTCCTCCTCCTCCGCCGCCGACGCCGTCGCTCCGGCGACCTCGGCGTCGCTGTCGCTGAACATCCGGCTGCTGTTCACGGCGGTGAATCCGAACAAAGTGGGGATAAAATACGGGAAATCGAGATTCACGGTGATGTACCGCGGGATTCCGCTGGGGAAAGCGATCGTGCCGGGATTCTACCAGGAGGCGCACAGCGAGAGGGAGGTGGTGGCGACGATCGGCGTGGATCGGGTGAATCTGCTTCAGGCCGACGCGGCGGATTTGATCAGAGACGCGTCGCTGAACGATCGAGTGGAGCTTAGGGTTTTGGGGGAAGTTGGCGCCAAGATCCGCGTCTTGGACTTTGATTCCCCTGGCGTTCAGGTCAGTCCCCCCTTTTCTAATTACAAATTTCATTTCTCATAATTTTTTTCATTTTTAAAAACTATGCCTTCTATATTTCTATATCAATTGTTTTTAAAAAAAAACAAAATTAATTAATGAACTAAATCATGCTTAGTTATCTAGTTGATTGAATACAAATTGATAACATTAAAGCTTATTTTATTTTCATTTTTTATAATACTTCACCTTATTAGTAATGTATTTATCTTTGGTTAAGAAGGTAGGTGAAAATAAATCAAATTTTTGTGGTTTCTACGGATATATGTAAAGTCTATATATTCAAATAGAAAATCATATGTTAAGATAGTTGTGATAGACTTAAATTTCAAGACTTAAATTTTTTATTTTTGAACTTTTAACTTATTTTCTACTCAATTTTCTTTTATGCCAATTACAATCAAATTCTAAAAATAAAACACGTTAATAATTTTTTTTCTCTAAATTTTTAATTTAATTTTATCACTTTTGTATGTCTTAATATGGAGCTTATATAACTGAGAAGTGTGCTAGATTGTGATGGATTATAGATTCTTGTAATGAATAACTATATTCGGGGACAAAATTAATTTTAAAAAAGGAACAAAAAATGAAATAAGAATAAATAATATAAGGTGCAGTGTGTCTGAAACTAGATCAAAACTGGCCCACAGAAGAAAAAAGGGTAGGAGAATATGTTTTCTTAAAGCTTCAATTTACTAGTTTTATTATTTCAAACATCCGTATGATTTTTTTTTTATATCCGTGATTGTTCGGGGCAGTTTTTGCACACCTCAACTAATGTATATTTGGATGCTAAAAAAATTCGTAGGTATTAATTTAAAATTAATTTCTAGGTATGTGGTCACGATAGGATTTGAATCCATCCCTTTATGCACCATAAAATTCTCTTTTATCAATTGAATTACTTTATGATAATTCTGTATGAATTTAATAATATAGGTTTGTTTGTTTGTTTTGTTTGAAATGAATTAAGTTTGTTAGAAGAGTTGAAATTCATAAAATTTTCAAGACAATAGATTATTTGAATTTTTTTTTTTTTTTTAATTTTTTAATTTTTTTTTTTACTTTGAATTACCAAAGAATGAAATTATTAAATTATGGATTACTTAAACTTAGATAACCCAATATAAATTGATTTAGACATAATGGATTATTTTTTGAGTTAATTCCATTAGAGGTTCAAGTGTACTTATGAACCGCTTTAAAAAAAAAAAAAAAACAATGTGTACTTATAAACCAGGTCATGGGTTTGACCATTTTTAAAATTCACAAACTTGATAAATTATTGAAAAATTGGAATCTAATTAGATATAAAATTTAACTCATATTCAATAATTGGGTTAATTTCTTATAATTGGAGTCTGATAGATTTATTAGTCACAAAGTTCATCGTAGAATGTCTATTAGATATTTCTAAATCCTTCGTGGAGTGATTTAAATGGAGTGATTTAAATGGTCACAAAGAGATTTGAGGGTGCTTAAGATGATAAGTTTTTTCTTTTGACAGAAGGTGATAGATTTAATTTATGGTCACTACATATCTAGAAATTAATTTTTTACAAATTTTTTGATAACTAAATATTGTAGAATATATCTCATAACATTAGTCGAGGTGTGGCCAACAGAGTAATAGCTCAACCGGCATCAATGCTCACCTAATGACATGGAGGTCATAGGTTCGAGTCTCCCCCACCCCCATTAATTGTAATCTCAAAAAAAAAAAAAAACATTAGTCGAGGTGTGTGACTCGAACAGTCATTACTATACAAAAAAAAAAAGACATTTCTCAAGTTATAACCATATATACTTTTAAAGTTTAGAATCAAATAGACAAACCTGGTTAAAATACATCTTTTTAGATTTTGAAAACATGTATTTCTTTTAATATTCGTCACTGTTTATGCTAATTTGTATTTACTTTGACTATTATAATCTTATTTACCGTATGACTTTATAATATTAAGAAAATTCATAAGAAATTAATTTTTAAATAAATAATCATCCAAAACTCATTATTTTAATAACTTTAAAATCACTCTCAAACATTAAATCAAAAATCAATCATTTAAATTATCTATAAAAAATAATAAAAAACATGATTAAGAAAAATGAAATTGCATATGAAAAATTGAAAGAAAAAGGAAAACAAATGATTATTGTACGAGGCAAATAGTGAAAAGAAGGCAGTAGAAAGTCAAAGTGAAAAAACATTGGGAAACCGTTGCGTTGATGAGGGAAATGGTTCCGCTTAATTACTTTACTTTTCTTTTTAATAAAAACAAAAAAACAAAAACAAAATTGCTTTAATTGGTAGGCCCACACCGACCGAACAAAACTACTTTTATATTTTCAACCCTTTCACATTTGAGTTCAATTACCTTATTCATTATCCTTTTATCCATCATGTCATTTTTTTTTTTATTTTAGGTTCGTGATTGTTCAGGCCAACATGCATGTATAAGCGTACATCGATTAATATCACATTACACCTTAACTCTACAATATTTAGATATGTCAAGGAAATTCGTAGGTATTAATTTAAAATTAATTCTTAGGTATGGCCAACATGAGATTTGAACTCAACATCTTATGCACCTCAAGACTCTCCATGACCAATTAGATTACTCCATAATGGTTAATCTAGCATCTTCAACCTTAAGAATTAGTACTTTTTTAGACCAATTCAATCTCAGCTATAATAAGGTTTAGTTATATATTATTTTTTTGAGACCAATTCAATCCCAGCTTCACCGAATTTTATTACTTGGTTGTAAATCAATTTAGCATCTTCAACCTCAAGAATTAGTATTTAGTATTTGTCTCTCCTTCTTCGATACCTATTCAAAAAAAAAGTTATGCTTTTTTTTTTTATGGTAATTGAACTCTGATTTCTGAGTAATTAGAAATATAAATAGGTGGTTTGAAGTTTAGCTTTTATAATTTTTAAAAAGAAATCAATTTAATTTTTTCTTTAGTTTAATAAAATTTTATAAATAATCTTTATCCTTGGTATTTTTTTTGTGAATTAGATACATCTTAGCTAGTTATTCATAGTTCAATGCCTTTTTTGTTTGATATTTTGTTAAAGATGTAAGTAAGAGTTAGAAGTCAGTAATTAGATGACATTTCTTTGCAAATTAGAAATCAACTTTTATTCAATCAATTATTTATTTTATTGTCAACTATTTATTTAATTCAAATGGATTATTAAGATATTAACACTTTATTAGGCTTATCTAAGCATATGACTAAATTCTAAACTTTTTAAAATCATCTTAATTTTATTAAATTTGTTAACTTTATTATGAGTTTATATTTACTAATGTGAGTCAAATATTGAACTTGTAAATAATGACAGGTGTCAGTAGATTGCTCAATAGTGATAAGTCCAAGGAACCAATCATTGTCTTCCAAGCAATGTGGATTTGATGGGTTCAGTTTATGATTCTTCTTCTTCTTTTTCTTTGCCATACTTATTTTCTAACTAGTTTCTTCTTCACTCTCTGTCTCTGCTATTTTATACTCAACTGAGATGGAATTATTGAGTGGAAAAAGGGGGGAAAAATGTATACAAAAAAAAAAAAAGAAAAAAGAAAAAAGAACAGACTGAGTAAAAGTAACAAGCAAGCAATCCTTCTGATCACATCACATGGAAGTAGTTATTCAAAAGAGCAATGCTTTTTTATTCTCAATATTTAAAACAAAAAAGAATTGGGAGAATCTCTAAAGTTTATTCTTTTATATTTTGTGAAGTTTGTAATGAGATTCATCTTATTCTCTCATTTCATTGATCAATTCAATGTTTTGTTGATTTTTTTGATCAATTTGAATTCCTTATCTTGACCATGTTGGTTGATCTTGAAGCTTAGTCGTTGATTCTTGAGTTTGTTAAATCGATTTTAGAGTTGGAACAATTTGGTTATTTTGTTTGATTGTGTTTTTGCTCTCACTATTTCATACAAGTGTAGCTAGCTACATTTAAAGAATATGTAAATAAGTTCAAAAGAATTTTATGAATAATTGTGACCATATCCGAAAAAGTTTATGAGAGTATGTAAGTTAAAATAATTGAAAATTATTATTACCTATTTTAACATGGTGCATCTTCCTTTTTCATTGTCTGGATTATAAAAACATTAAAATTAAGCGCGTTTAGTTTGAAATAGTCTTATATTAGGTGATTTTATTATTTAAAAAAAGAGTGAGAACATAAAATATTGAAAGGATTTGTTGAAGATGATTTTTGTTCTTAGAACGATTGAGATAGTAAATAGTACATGGAAAGCCATTACGCGCTAAATTTGGATTTTGAATCCTAGTTCAAATCTTATGGTGATAAATGATTTAAATCTCTATATTAAACCATTTTGTTTGCTCCTTTGAAGATATAAGGTTAACATTGACATCATTTTCATAGTAAATGGGATTTAAATGTTTAGTTTGATGAAAGTTCAAGGGACTAAGAGGTTAACTTTTTAGTGATCAAAGTGTTGCTAAAAAAGATTAGATATTTAAAACCAAAGTTAGATTTTTATGGAGCTCCAAAATTAAAATGGAAAATAATTAAATTTGAGGGCTAAAATTATAATTAATCATAGTGTTTCTATTGAGCCAACCATTTGGTGGGGTCAATTATCTTCCATTTGGGGGGCCAGAAATTTAGCTTTTTTGTTGCACCAAAAATACATGTGTCATTTTTACTTTTTTTTTTAAGTTGTGTTAGCAATAAAGGGCCCAAAAAATGGCAAAAATGGCTTTACAACATTTTAAATCGATGGCCCAAATGAAGGGCAAAGCCCGTTACCTTTGGTTTTGGTCCGAGACACGCATGCTTTGCCTTCTCTGCATGAACACCACGTATGGGACACTTGTCCCTCGATGCTTAACGCGTGTA
>JBBMEF010049504.1:0-12929 GCA_037832685.1 Sicyos baderoa
TACGTAATGGAGTCAAACACTATTGCCATGGCCAATATAAAAATGGAGTAGAAGAAGAGAAATCCAGAGAAGAAGAAGAAGAAAAAAAAACTTTTCATCACATTTAACGGAAGCTAGCCAAAAAATTACAGAGGACTAAAATTAAACTTAATTGAAAGTTGGAGGACTAAAATTGGACATTTTATAGTTGATGGACCAAAATAAAACAAAGCCCATAGTTAAGAGACTAAAATAGTATTTTAACCTTTTATATACTTGTCTTGACCTATGTGGCAATTTATAATACCATATAAGAGATGAGAAATATGAAAAATGATACTTGAATATTGGTTCATTTATCAAGAAGCTATTTATATAAAAGATTATAATTTTGTTCGAGCAATACTTATGTCACCCTTAAAACCACATATTTTTACCGTTAATTTTTGTTTATAAAAAATAAAAATGTGTATTTTTAAAGGTGAATAAGTATTTATCATTTTATTCATTTTAGGTCATACCAACCAAGATAATGACATCTCTATATGTCTATATGTAATTCCCACACACACCATATATAATTAAGTTTGTTCAAATATGTCACCAATAGTGTGGCCATCAATTTTGCACTATTTGATGTACACAAGAGAAACAACAAAATTACGGATAAATTAGGTTTAGGGGCCTTTTTTGAAACTTAGTTTCAAAAGAGGCTCCATCTGGAGTTATTTATAAATTAGGGTTGTTGCGTCTTTCGGAAAAATGCAACGAGCAAAAAAATGTGGGTTGCTTCTGAAAAACACAACCAATGGTCAAACAATCAACGCCACGTGGCCGTCAAATCCGTAACCCTAAGTTGGGTCTAAAAAAAAAAAACAAATTTGAATCCTAACAAAAAAAAATTGTATTTAATTAGCCAACATAATCTTAACAAACTTCTATGCCTCCAAATTCTCAAATCTATTATATATTTTTTTTCAAAAAAAATTGTATTTATAATATTTACATAATTTTAAAAGATTTGTATGATTAGATATATATTTTATAAATATCCTTAAATAAAATATATCTTTTTAAAAATTGAAGATATTTAAAATTAAAGATATTATATTTATAATAAAAGTAAGTAGTATTGAAATGTCCAATAAAAGTAAATAGTATTGAAATGTCCAATAAAAAGGTTTAATTTTGAAACATATGATTAGAAGTGGCCGTTATTGAAATGTAAGGAATAAAAATATTCATTTTTTAAACAGAAAAGGTTTGATTTCAGAAACCACTGAATTTGAAACTTCGCGGGGTGTTGTTCCTTCTTCCCAGCAATACAAAACATCGGACCCCGGGAGAGTGAAATCGATGGAGTTTAGTTTTTTTTAAGGTATGTATGCTGATATTATGATGTTCCGAAATACCCGTGTTGGCTTACTTTGCTAGGGTCCGATCTGAATTATTTTTAAGTATTTGGTTGGATCGGAATTCGGGGGTTCAATACCATATGGAACTCTGATATCAATGTGTAACCTCATATTACTCAATATGCCCTCTTTTCTTAGAACACCAATTACTAGTATAGACAACATCCTGATGCATTGATGGTTCTATGGAGTTTGGAATGCTTCAACGGTCAGTTGTCCTTTCAACTTTTATCGAAAACCATATTCAAATGTTTCAACTATAGTTACTCCATTATATTGGAACGAAGCTCCGATTTCTCGATTTCAAAAATATGGTTAATATAAGTGCGTGATGCCGACAAATTAGAATGAATAACTTACATGGTTACAGAAGCATGACAATGATTGATTATACATCATCTGATAACTGGCTACAACTGAAGATTGCAACTTAAGCAAATCAAATATCAAGCACACAATGAAGTGATGCAAAGTTGAAAAGAACTGTTAATATATTTGTTCTTCCATGGCATGATCAATGGTTGTAGATTACCCTAAACTTATTAAAATTGGCATATAAGAAAGTGTTACAATTGCAACAAGGATCAAATGTTTTTGTGTTATCAATACCATATGGTTTTATAATTTTTTGTTCTATTAAACTCCTTAAAGATGTTGAGTCATTTACTTTTGAATTGATTTTTTACTTTCCATGCTTCATTCTTTAACTGCAGACAATGATGGGCTGCTTAATTCATACTCAAACTCTGGATAGATCCTATAGAAGAGTTTGTTGACTATCATATAATATGGAGTTCCACCTCAAAACCAATTAATAATTATGGGAGTAATCCACATGATATCTCATTAAGAGGTTGAAGACTCCTCACCTTTCTAATGTGAGACACGATGAATATCTCTAATAGAACGTTATTGTTTATTCTAACACAATGAGAGAAGAGAAAGCATGTAATTAATATTTTAGGAATATGTAGAGGTGGACATTTTTGATTTCTGCTCTGCATTATTGAATCACACACACGTTTTGTACCTTTCCTCAACACATGACCAGTTGTCTGCTTTCTACACTATACTCATGCGTGTCTGCACATGCCAGGGTAAACACATACCTAGTTAGTTCACTCGTCGACCTTCGATCGGCCTACGTACATGATCTGTATGACGACGGGCCCGACCGACTTCAGAAGACGCCACCGCGGATGCTCGATCGGTCCTCCTGTGGAAGTGTAGATGATCAACCTGGGCGTGAGAAGATCAGGCCAACTAGTCTCTCATTTAGCTGGTGATATATATATATGTATATATGTATCCTTGGCCCTATTTCTTTCTAAATATAATTTTATTTATTAATCATAGCTAGGTCATTTTGGTCATTAATTGTTTGAGTATGGTTGTAAACAGAAGCAGCTGTTGGTTTGGGGTCGTTTGTACTTTCTTCCATTTGCATTCATTTCAGGTATTTTGTGATGCCCATTCCTCAAAGCTCCACTTTTCAAATCTAACAAAACAAAAAAGCTTTTTACTATGGATTAATAGTCAAATCATAATATTTTTCATATAATTGTAATGTATTTTTATAGACCTATGTTGGGAATTATGGATTAAATATTTGCGATCAACTAATAAAGTCTAATACTTAATGGATTAATGGTGTAATAGTTTTATTGTTTCGTTGTGAACCAGTTCAATACTAGTGTCACAAGTTCGATATCGAGAATCGGTATTTGTCTTTCTTCTCTCGAAATGTATTAAAGAAAAGACTAATTAAAGTCTAGTGAGCCCTCTTTTATTTCTCATTATTTCTTTGCTGAGTTGGCATAATGTTTACTTGATCGCAAAAGAACAAAACTCCCCTACATGGATGTGGTACTTAAACTAGGTTTGACTTTGATAGAAAATAGGAGAATGGAGAGCTGAGTAGAGTAGAATGATTAAATGAGTAGTACAGTTCATTAACTATTTGTTCGAGAATTGTTATTAAATAATTAATTAACTATTTGTTTGATAATTGATGTTCGTATTGGAATAGTTAATTACGAGAATTTGTATTTACTATTTAGTAGTTGAGTGAGATAAAAGATTTGATGGAGGTTTGATCAAATGGGACATGAATTCCCCCACTTTAAATAGTGGAATAAACTCTCATCCATGGGCACTTATATTTTTTTAGACATACAATTTAATATATAATTAACAAGATTTTTTTTTTAGAGATTTATTAGACATAGCACTGAAAATTTGAGATTGTCTTCAACATTTTTAAAATAAGATTTTTTTTTAAAAAAAATATTTTTTTTAGATACAAATTAAGGTTAAAGACCAAATTTGTAATATTAATTATTAACTTTACTTTTAACTTTTGGGGGTAGGTAATGTCTTGATATGTTGGCCTTCTTAGTTGGTAATTATATATATATATATATAATGGGAATGGAATAATAAATAATAATGGGAATAATGGAATATTTGATGTGGCATGTGATTATAGAGTGAAGTTAAAATGAGAGGCTGAATCTATGAGATCTAAAAAAATTGGTGGTTGCTAATGCCTCTAATCATAGCTTATAATTTATAATAATGTTTGAGTGCATTATACTTTATTTTTCCTCCTCCAAGGTGAAGAGAACGAAGTTGATGAACTCTTGTTGAAGTCATAAATCTATTGATTCACATCAACTTTTGTTTTAAAAAATGTTAGTTTACATTTAGATAATTTGTAAATATATCTATCCACATGTAAGGGTTGATGGATGAACTATTTCCAAATTTGAATTATTTACGAAAGTTTTGAAGTTTTGATAGTATCATAAGTTTTCACGCGTAGATTTACGATTTCATATATAATTTTGAAAATCATTTGGTTTTTGTTTTTAAAATTTAAGGTTATTAATTTTACTTAAATTTTCTACAAATTTTTTTATATTTTTTTATAAAATATCTATATTTATTAAAAAAGTATGTGAATTCTAACCAAATTTAAAAAATAAGAAACGAACTTAAGCTATTATTTTGTTTCTAAATTTTGGTTTAGTTTCTAAAAATATAGGTAAAATATAGATATCCACATAAGAAAGACATATTTCAAAAATAAAATACTAAAAATAAAATGGTTATTAAAGGGGACTAAAATTTACTGGTTAAATATATGATTTGTGTTTGAACATTTGGCTAGGAAAAATCGAATTTCTAATCTTGAATTCATTAGAACAAGATGTCAATTGAGGTAGGTTTATTTTAAATGGTTATTAATACAACCCTCAAATATTAATTGTATATATTGATTTTTGTCATTTGTATATAATTCTATTCATATTATATATATATATATATATATATATATATATACTTTAACCCCTGAAAGAATGAAATATATTCTTAGCTTGCTGATTTCCATTTTCGTCAAGTTAAAGACAAAACTAATTTGGAATCTGAGAAGGAAAAAAAGAAAAAAGATGAAAAAGCGCATATCTTCCATTAGAAAGAAGAGCAAGAAAATCTCTGGGAAGCCTTTATTGATGGCCAATTTCAAAAGCCTTGTTTTGAAAAAGCTTCCAATTATTCATTTTCATTTTTTTTTTTAATATAGTAAAAAATTGAAGATTTGAATCATCAAGGCTGTGGTTACTAATATATTTAGTATGATTTCCCTATATTTTAGATGTCGCTTAACTATTCTTCCACTTTTGGTTAAATGGGATTTCACAAATTATATATTTATTATTTTATGTCATATTTGCCCTTGCTACTTGAGTTTTCTTTCCGTTCGGGTCCTTTTTATACGTGTATTTTTCCAAGTCAATGCAAATCCATTATTCGATGCCTCATAATGGTAGTTTTGTCTTTTCCAGGTTTAGAAACTTCTTCTTTACCATTGTTTAATGGAAAATTGGGTAAATTTGAAAATATTAAATATTCATAGTCAAATATACAATATAAATAATATTCATCATATTATATTATGTATTTATTATTCGGTATAAAAAGTATTACTTTATACTGTATACTAAATTATGGTGGCTAAATTTTTTCAAATTTACTTAATATTATAAATATTTTATGAATTTGATCTATTCCTTCAAAAATCTCTTATTTAATTTTCCATGTGGTCAAATTTCATTCAAAATAAAAATATACTATGACTATATATTAAAATAATAATAATAATAATCTTGAGTTCAATAAATGAAATTCACAAGGTAACAAAGCAAAAAATTTGTTTGATCGACAACTTATTCTTTACGCATCTAAATTGGGGGACACTATTAAACTAGAAACAAAATTAAGGAATAAAGTTGAAATCCTCAAATTATACCTTATTGAAAATAAAACTTTTTTTTAGAGTATATTGAAAATAAAACCTACACATTTATAAATATAAATCAATTTAGCAACATTATAATAATTTAAGTTTTCCACTTACAATTTAGCTAAATATGCTTTGCACAAATCGTAATCCATCCTGAGTTACAATAAAACAATAACAATAGACATATAAACCTCTTTATTAAATATGTATAAATCAAATATAAAAAAAATGGTGGGGAATAGACGGTAACGGAGATAATGGAGCAATTGGTGGGGAGTTAGAGTTTGGTGAAAAAGAGAACCGAAAAGGAAAAGGCATGAAATAAACGCGTTTTGGTTAACGGAATCTTTGACGGACTTTACAATTAATTAATAATAAGCTGTATTTATTAATTTTAAAAAGCTGTATTTATTTATTATTTAAGAAAAAAAGCCTTTTCTTCTCACCAACCATAGAAGGGTGACAGCCGGTCAACTACATGATGTATTCGGTGGAACTTGAAAAGCCTGAAATGCCCCCGCAATTATGTTTTAATTACCAAGTTGACATTGTTAGGTGATATAATAGTCCGTAATAACCCCAATTACTAACTCAGCATAATTTATTAAAAAGAAAGTCTAGCATAATTTTCTCAAACTCAATATATTTTTTAATTCAATTACATTTAGGTGAGTTTCCAATTAAAATTATGCTTATTTTGGGCTAAATTTCAATACTTAGGTTTGTGTGGATTAATATTTTATTTATCGAACTATATTTTAATCGATTAATTTTCAGTTGCATTGCTAACATAGTAAAAAAAGGGTAATGACATAATAAAATATTGATTATAATGGTAGATTAAACTAATTTTATACTAAGTATATTTATAAAGTGATTATTTTTATTTTGAAATAAAATATATTTTTTAGAAAATAAGTAAAAAAAGAGAGAACAAAAATTCAAACACCACTAAACTTGAGTATGACTAAACTTGAGCATTTTTTAATTTTATAACCTCAAATAAAAACTTCTCCCTAAACTTAGGGATTAAAAAGCATTTGTTCCTTTAAATTTCCATTCTTACACTAAATTAAGTATGTAATATTTTTTTTTACATGTCAATAATGACAATATAAACAAAGTAATTGATTAGATTAAACTAAATTATCGAAAGGATCAATATTTTATTGTTTTGTTGTAAACCAGTTTAATTTCCTCCCCAATTTATACTAAAAATAAATAAAATTAAATTGAGTTTTCTCAAAAACAAAAAAAAAAAAAAAACATTTAATAGACATTTCAAAATATTAAAAAATAAAATAAAATTTGTGACATTTTATAAAATACATATCAACTTAAGAATAAACTATCCTAAAATGATATAGTGTTAAGAAAGTTTTAAAAAACTAAAAGTTCAGGAATTCAATCTATGATAATCACCTATTTAAGAATAATAAGTTAAGAGTTTTTTTTAATATAAATTGGAGGAAAAAATACCAACAAATCCTACATAAAAAGTTTTTTAGATTCCAACTCCGGACCATAAAGTTCAAATAAATTAACATCAAATAAGATAACCAAATGCGTCACTGACCCACGATAAGAACACAAAGTTAAGGTGAGTGGGAAGCAGAGATAAAAAAAAAATAATAATAATTATTTAAGAATAAAAAAATCGTTAAACTTCCAAACGACACCGTTTTAATCGACCTTTTATATATACAGGATTTTTTATTATTTATATAAAAAATTCCCACGAGTTGGTATTTGGTAGGAGTGGTTATCCATGACGTTTACAAAAAGAATCTCACAGAATGGCATATTCGTAATTAAGTAGTAAAACTAAGGGTATATTTTCAGACCACGTTCTAAATAAGTCTTCAGAGCTGGCTCTTCACTGCTCGCTTTTTCTGTGCTAAAAAAAACCAAGAACCCACCGACGAATCGCCGGAGCTTCCACCGGAGCGTAAGAAACCGTCAATTCCGAGAAGAACCGCGAGACTAAAAGAGAGATCGAGAGCTTCATTCTGGCATGACAATGGCCGGATTCAATTCTCCGACCTTCTTCCTGATATGCGCCGCCGTGTTTGTGGTCTTCACCTGCTCCTCAACCGCCGTCCACGGCGGCCTCGGGATCCACCACAGCCTCGCATGGATTCCTAACCAATCGACCTGCAAGGGCACCATAGCGGAGTGTTACGGCGGGGATGAGTTCGAGTTCGATTCAGAAATCAGCCGCCGAATCTTGGCCACCAACCAGTACATCAGCTACGGCGCTCTGCAGAGGAACAACGTGCCGTGCTCGAGACGCGGTGCTTCCTACTACAATTGCCAGCCCGGAGCTCAGGCCAATCCGTACAACCGTGGATGCAGCGCCATTACCAGGTGCAGGAGTTGAGTAATTTGTTTCTGTACTCTCTGTTTAATAATGATAATTTTCTCTCCATTTCAATGTTTATTTAATATTTTTCTTGTTTCTTTCTCTGTGATGCCTTTGATTGTTATACAAATTGAAAAGGGGAGATTGGTTATATAGTACTGTCCTCGATGTCGTGATTGTAAGTGTGTTTGCAAATTGTTGTACTGCTTAATTGATTCTATAATCTCTGCTCAATAATGTGGTAATTATGTTTTAGTGGCTTGGATTTTGGTTCTTCTTCATTTTCCTTTTGAAAATTGAAGGGGAAAAGTGATTATGCCAAGAACAAAGGCTGTAATGAGTTGGAATCAGGGAGAGTTATGGATCATATCCCATCATGAAATTATTTGAGAACCAACTGATTTGGGTGTTGCTATAATAAGTATATTTCTATTCTAGAAAATGTCAAATTCTGTGCTTCTGGTGTTGTTTTTTTAGGTTTGGATTGACTTCACAAGGTCTATTTCTCTTCGTTTGGGTTTTTAATCGGCTGACCGAAACCGACTATCTCGTCTGTTTGTGGTAAAGAATCTTGAATGGGCTATCATAGATTCATACAACTAATTTGATTGTTCAGATATCTATAATCATGTGTATGTCTGTGTCTTGATTGTTGTTGTACTTAATTTTAGAATGATATAGAGGATGAGAAACAACTGAATTTTTCCATGAAAGGATAGAGCTTCTAATAATATTTGGTCCCTCATTTGTAAGTATGATATTTTGGCTAGATTTAACCATCATGGAGTGGCTCAAGTGGTCAAAGAGGGTCTTGGGGTGTTTAAGGTGATGGGTTCAATCCATGGTGGCCACCTACCTAGGAATTAATTTTCTATGGGTTTTCTTGACATCCAAATGTTATAGGGTCAGGCGGTATGTCCTGTGACATCAGTCGAGGTGCCTACAAGCAGGCTCGGACAGTCATGAATATATAAAAAAAAGAAGAAGATATTTAGGCTAGATTTTGAAGGCGTTTTCGCAGGCTCTAATTTTCCTTTCTTGTGGGATTTTCTTTTTCTATGCCGGTGTCCTTTCATTTTTATTTCAATGAATGTTTGGTATTTTATAAGAAAAACATATGACACATCATATGTATCCAAGCTATGGTTTTCATCTATGATGATAGTGATTATCTACGTAGGATGTAAGACTGTATTATGAGATTTGTTGAGATGTACATGATGTGGATGAGACATCATATGTATCCAAGCTATTTGTTCTCAAAGGTAAAGATATGTCTGAATTGTTTAGACTTGAAAGGTGGAGTTTTTGAAGTTATAAGTGTTACCATACAAAAGAGAGTCCCAAATAATTGAGGGTATGATCAGGCTTCTTGAACAAGAGAATTGAATTTGGTTCAAATTGAGAAGGGTTGAGATGTCTTATTTGCTATTTGATTTGACATGTTTGATGTTATGAAAAAGCTAGATGTTGGTTGGATGTGGATATTATATATATATATTTGAGTTTGGTATGATTTTGACATGCCAACTTTCTATTTCTCTTTTCTATAGTTTCAATGTCAGTTTTACAGAAAAACATGGGGTATAGGTAATAGTTCTTTTGGAAGAAAGGAAAACCTAACCTATACCAAACTCTACCCACCATGTAGGCTCATAACATGAATGTAGCAAAATACTTCACCTTTCTCTTCCCATTTAAGTTTAGTTTAGACCTGATATAAATTCACATTGATGTTTCGAGAAGGCTATGTCGATCTCGGAAACGACAGAAGGAAGAAGAAACCCAATTCCTTATAGCACTTTCCAGATCCTACCCAGTTTCCTTTGGTTGAGTTGGCTGTTTGGTAGGAAAGGTAGTTGTTTGATGAGTTTCATATGAGATCTTTTAGGAATTGAATCTGCAGCAGAATCTTTTGATATTGATTTGAAATGATCACAGATCTAACTTGTCCTGCTCAGGTTTGTTCATTGTTGTGTTATGTCGATCTCGATATATATGAATTCGAGACCGTGTAGGCGATCTGAACGGGTCAAAGAGAGCGACATCTACATGATATCAGGGGAGAATCTATTTCCCTCTTGTGTCCTTCCATGTAATGTTTGTTTGGTTCATGACCAAGTTAATTAATGGTTGGGCCATGACACCCTAGCATTGACCTAACTGTTGCACATTGTGGTTCCCTTTACAACAAGAAGTTGTACAAATCACCTTTTTTGTTGCATGTCTTTCCTTTGTCCATGGCAATGGGCATTGCACATGACTTTTGAGATACATAAATTTACTCTTAATTCATTTAAACACTTTTTTTTTTAATCATCTTTGGTTATATAATAAACAAATGCTTATGAAAAATTCCAAAGTAGTTCTTTTGGGCGCTTTTAAGACTTTCTATCATCATTCACCTCACCAAACACATTATTACTTTTATTTATTTTTAATAATATTTTTGAGTAATTGTGCCAACTTATGCCCACCTATTACATTTGGTTGTCAAAGACAACCAAATATGAAATCAATTTTATATAGTTGATAAATTTCAATTTTTTTTTCTTCTAAACCCTTCATGATATATGAAATCAATATTAGGATTACATAAGTAGGATTTTTTTTCGACCAGTTCTAATTAAGTCTGAATCCACCTACATATCCAATCCTATATGTTTTTTTTTTTTTAAATCTATTTTCTCAATCCTATAATATATATATTATTTACTTTCTATTTGATAATTTTTAGTTTGAATTTATATTAGAAAAGATGGGAAGACTTGAAAAACATATTTTTAATTTTTTTTTTTTTTGGAGATTAGAATTTAAGTATTAATAATGTTAAATAAAATTAAAATAATATGCATGGGTAAAACCATATTTTTTAAAAGTTATAATAAATTCGGGTTGTTTTGATCAATTAAAATTAATTTTATGTTCATCCATAAACCAAACCTCAATTGATGATAATTTCATTTATTTGAACCCAATCCAAGTCCGAAATAATTGATAATCCGAATAAGCACGCCTAAATTTCCCTAGTAATGAATACGCCAAAAAAAATTCACTGGCACACTTCTAATCCGTGTTCTTCAAATCAAGCCCTAGCCCAGTGATAGGGTTTTAAAGAGCTTATCCACAATCCCTGTATTCAAAATTTCAGTCCTAGATCAGAATGATCAAGAAAGGAGAAATTCAAATTTGTTGGTATTTATTTACCTATAGTAAAGGGGTTTGAGGCCAGAATTGCTAATTATTAATGGCAGAGGGTGGCACCAAATGATAACAAATTATAATTTTATTGAAATTATTTCCTTGTTTAAGTTGGGAAGAAATTGTAATTTGGAAATAATATGAGAGATATTTGTAATGTAAATGAAGTTATTTGTAGAATGAAAATGGAGGGATGATGGAGAAGATAATCTAACTCATTTAGATTTTTTTTTATTGATATTTCCTAGCCAAACTCATCAAATTTTTAATCATACTTAACATTTTTTTAACTTTAAACACTATTGACCTAGTCAAATGACTAATATTAGACTTTTGAAAGTCTATGAACCAAAATTTAATTTTTTCCATCAATATATTATTTGTCCTTTTGATACTTTGTTCAATTGCATGTAATTATATATATATATATATATAGATTTCAGGAATCGAACCCGTATCCATGGAGTGGGAATGAATTAACACCAAATCAGATAAACAATCGCAACCGTCGATCCATTCGGTAATACAATGCAGTTTTCAAACACCGAATTGTAACCAAGATATGTAGCTTTGAAATTTTGAACGTGTGTGATTCACACCAATAAGATATTATACCAAATCCCGTAATTGTTAATAATTAATATGTCAGAGATATTATACCAAATCCCGTAATTGTTAATAATTAATATGTCAGGTGAACTATGCTCGATAAGAAATTATTCATTTATTATTATTATTATTTTGAGAAAATGAATTCTTAAATTTTAATCGGTCAATGTATAAGTCGATTGAGGCATGAATACAAAAATGATTTAATTGAGTTCGCAACTTAGCATTATAATCACTTATCATTTGCTTTGCTTCAAATGTGCTGTAGAGAAAATGAATTCTTAAAATACGAGGACCATTACAAATTGATTTAAAAATGATTGGATTATAATTAATATATATATATATATATATATATTTTTTAAAAGGCAGTATATTAGGTCAATCTTGCTAATGAGAATATGGGGAGCACTTTTGGGAATTTAAGATTTGAGTTTTTTTTTAGTGCATATCAGAGAAAAAAGAGAGGTTCTCAAAAATCGAATCTATAATATTGGTGTTGAATTAATTTACAATCAAACAATAAAATCATGCGCCACTCACTCATTAGTCAGATTTGAGTTAACAATAAGTAAAAATGTTTGTTTTTCAAAATAGTGTGGGACGATGATTTGTTTTCAATTTTTTTTTTTAATTCTTATTTAGTATATAGAGGGAAAATGTAAATGTTTCTATTTTTATTTATCGTTATTTTTTAATGAACATAATTAATGTAAATTTGAGATAAAATGAAGGAGATTTTTCATGTAATAAAAAGAAAAAGTTTTACAGATGTCAAAATCTATTGAAAGTATAAGAACGAAAAGTAAAACATCTAGGGCTTGTTTGGCTAGGGCGGGAAGGGAAAGGAAGGGAAAGGAAAGGAAAGGAAGGAAAGAGAAGTGAGAGTAAATTAGTGTTTGGTGGGAAGGGATGAAAAGAAAAGTGATAATAAATTGTTGTTTGGTGAGATGGGAAGGGAAGAGAAATGAAATGATGTAATAGTGAATTGATGTTTGATGGGATGAGAAAGAGAGTGAGTTGATGTTTTTTTATAATAAAAAATAATAGATATTAA
>JBBMEF010049515.1:0-12925 GCA_037832685.1 Sicyos baderoa
TTTTTCTCTACCCCCTTTAGATGTATCAAGCTCTGTATATGTAGAGCCCCTAGGAGTGAATAACCGAGATGATCAACAGCCACTGTTCTTTCTGTTTGTGTTGTTTGAATGCTTCTAGGTAGTTAGGTGGTTAGTTAGGAAGGTTCTAACTTCTCAACTTCTTTGCTTGATTTCTGTTTTGCTCTTGAATTGTCAATCTGTTTTGCTGCTTTTAACTGATTGAACTGAAAGATTCTCTTTGTTGATTGTTTCTCTTAAACTGCTTTGGTTGAAAATGCAATGCTTTAGGAATTAATGAAAGCATGTAGAGCCTTTAATTGATTGCTTGCTTTAGGAAACCAAACAACATGTAGAGTCTTCATGTGTTTGTCTTTGAGCTGAAAAATGTCTAGGAATCCTTCTAGCATGAAGAATTGTTTTGATTCTTTTGCATTTATTCAACATAGGTTCAACATTTTTTAACCTCCTTTTGCATCATGAACTCGGATTTCGATGTTGCTTTCTTTTGGGGATTCTTCAATTTGATCCAATTTAGGTCTTGAATATTATGCTTTTGATTCTTTTTCCTTGATGGATTTTCATTGTATTGCACATACATCTACAATAATTTAAAATTAAAAACCATTATTATTTTTTAATTTTAAATTACTTTTCTTTTCTTTTTCTCTCTACAAACAGAGTGTTAGCGTTAGTTTTTTTCCCCGAGATGAAATAAAGAAACTCAGTTGAATTTGTGACTAAAATTGATGTTTTTCTTGTGCTAAATTTCATAAATTTGTTCTAAGTTAATATCCATGTGATGGGTCTAAACAGAAAGTAAAATTGATGTTTTTGTTAAGCAGTAGCTTTTCCAGAAAAATAGAACAAAGGAAAAGACGAAGGGGAAAGTTCATTTTCCCTTTTTTTTGTATTTCAGATATTTTCTCGATACTGTACAATGCCCCCTATTCACTGTTTAAATAGAAAAGAAAAAGGGAATCAAATCAGTTTGTTACAAATGGAATAGTCTTGAGAAAATAGTTGTGCAAAACGACAAAAAAGAATTCTCTAGAATTTTTACAATGAGGCCATTTAATTTTCCTGAGCATTCTCAACAGATATTTCTTGGTCTTCAACATTCCCCCGCAAGCGAGGCGGGGAGGAAACTAAGCCGAGCTTGGAGCATAAGAACTGAAACTGCATATGACTCAATGGCTTAGTTAAGCAATCTGCAAGTTGCTCTTGAGTAGGAATATACTCCACACGTAGACTATCCTGCAACACTTGATCTCTTACATAGTGAATATCAATCTAAATGTGTTTTGTACGCGCATGATAAACCGGATTCGAGGCAAGAGCACGAGCACCTAAGTTATCACACCATATGGTGGGTGTCGAGCACAGAGGAGTACCAATCTCACCCAGCAATTGCTTGATTCAGGATACTTCAGCTGCAGTATGAGCAAGTGCCCGATATTCAGACTCAGTACTCGATCGAACAACAACAGCTTGTTTCTTTGAAGCCCAGGAGACAAGAGTATCACCAAGAAACACACAATACGCCGCCACAGACTTTCTATCATCAGAGTTAGCTGCCCAATCGGCATCCGAATAAGCATGAATGTCAAAGTTGCGACTTGGTTTGATCCTAAGTCCCATAGTAGCAGTGCCTTTAAGATAACGAAGAACCCTTTTAACAGCAGTCCAATGGATGCTAGTAGGATTTTGGAGATACTGACTTAGTCGATTAATGATATAGGCTATATCAGGTCTCGTGTTTGTTAAGTATTGCAGTGCTCCAATTATACTGCGATATTGAAAAGGATCCGGAAGAGGAGTGCCAAACGATGAAGACAACAAGGCCCCTTGAGTTGCTGGTGTTGGAACAGACTTACAATTAGTCATATTAAGCCTAGCTAAGAGATCATAAATGTACCCTTCCTGAGACAGAATAATACCAGAGGCACTGCGCACAATTTTAATGCCTAAGAAATAGCTGAGAGGCCCGAGATCCTTTAGAGATAAACTAGTATCAAGACGAGATACAAGTCGAGTAAGAGCAGAGCTGTCATTTCCCGTTAGTATAACATCATCAACATATAGGAGAAGCAAAATAAGAACTGTACCCTGCTGAAACACAAAGAGAGATGCATCAGACTTCGTATTGCGAAAACCCCATGAGAGTAACAGCTTTTTCAACTCATCATTCCACGCCCTCGGTGCCTGCTTGAGCCCATATATAGCCTTGGACAACTTGCATATATGGCGAGGATGAAGAACATCCTTAAACCCAGGTGGTTGAGTCATATAAACATCCTCTTTAAGTGTACCATTAAGAAACGCATTATTCAAATCAAGTTGTTGAATGGGCCAGTTATTAGAGACAACTATGTGAAGAACAATTCGAATGGTAGATGACTTGACAACCGGGCTAAAAGTATCAAAGTAGGCAATCCCATAATTTTGAGAATATCTCTTTGCCACGAGACGAGCTTTGTGCTTCAATATTGATCCATCTGTAATTCGTTTTAGACAAAAAATCCATTTACATCCCACTACATTAATATTAGGAGATGGAGGCACTAAAGTCCAAGTACAATTCCTTTGCAGTGCTGAGTACTCTTCAATCATAGCTTGTTTCCATGGAGGAGACCGAAGAGCCACATCAATTCTAGTAGGTTCAGTTGTGGACCAATCAATCTGGGCAGCCATGGTCCAAATCTTAGGTTTTACAATCCCCGACTTTCCTCGAGTGATCATCGAATGGTCAGTTCGCACAAGAGGGACGGGAGGAACATGACAAGGATGTTGTATTTTAGTGGGACGAGATGGTGATGGCTCACGCATGGAAGGGGAACATTGTTGGGCAGGGGAGTGAAACAGAGGCCTGGACGAAGAAACTGGTGAAGAATCAAGAGAAGATATACGAGCAAGAGAGGCAGGGGTCGGAGCCAATGAGGGAACCGAGGCAGGTGGAACAAAGGAAGGAGAAGATATTAGTTGTGGTGGAGTGGCAAACCAGGATTCAATGCCAGAAGCTAATGGCACATATGGCTGGGCAAGAGGTAAAGTAGATGGCAAGGATGCAAAAGGAAAATCACTTTCATTGAAACGCACATTGCGAGAGATAAAAATCTTCCCCGATGGAGAGTAGCATATATGTCCTTTATGAGCTGGGCTTGGTCCCAAATACACACACTTAATAGAGTGAGGATCAAACTTGTGTACCTGATATGACCTTGTGCAGGGAAAACAAGCACACCAAAAAACTCAAAGATGCTCAAGTGTGAAAGTGTGAGTTTCTGCTTAGTGATACTATTTATAAACACAATATTGACTTCAATTAGTGTCACTCGTTGACTTTAATTTGATTAATATTATTGATTGACTACGATTAGTGTTATTGACTAACTTAAAATTTAATCAGTAATATTTGATTGAAGTCACCTAATTGAAACTATTAATTGATGTCTATACAAAGTGGAAAATTGATAAAATAAAATTCCCAACAATATCAATAAACCCAACAACAACATATGTTCATTAGTTTTTATTGAACATCTCAAGGGAAAAACAAAGACAAGAACACAAATGACAAACAAAAGAGCAAATTCCAAGTAAAAACTTGGCTTACAATCATACAACAAACTTAAAACACACACATACATTACTGATGAACAACAACAACAATTAAGATATACGAATTCGAATGTATTTCGAAGCTGGGGCGATGTTCCTCAGAATCTGAGCTCTTTCAGTGTAGAGTTGGTGGTTTGAAATATCAGCAGAATCAACAAAAACATGAACACTTCTTAATCGACGAGCATAGTGAATAAGAAAAGCCAAGAAGCTGGTTTCATGTTGCTTCCCTTTGAACCCCTTCACTGCCACTATCTTCAGAGTTCTTGATACGCTCTCTATGATTGACAAATTTGTCTCCCAAAAGGTCATTACATTAATTGGAAATGGGGGTTCATAGACCTATAAAAAAAAAAAAAAAAAAAAGAAAAAAAAAAGAAAAAAGTTAAAGTCTCGAATCGGATCTCACTTTCATAGTTAGAGAATATGAGGTTCCACCTCAAAATCAATTGATGATAAAGGAAGTAACTTATATCTCATATCTCTTATGGATGCTGGTAGGACTCCCAATTTTTTTAATGTAGGACATTTATGAGATTCTAACCCATAGATATTTGTTTATGAAAATAGGGTTTTGTTTTGTGTGTGTTAAATTTCAGGCCTATAAATCTACCTTGAAGTCTTCATCATGACCCAAATCTTTTAAGCCTATTTAGATCTCTAAGCGAAAGGAGAGAGATAGAGAAGAGAACAAGAGAGATTTACGTGATTTAGTAACCAGGCTTACCTCCACGGAAGAACACAAATTCATACTCTCACACATAAGCACACACTTTTCTCTCTTTTTACACTGCTCACACATACCTCTCTTATGAATTACAGAGTTTTTGTATATGCACAAATAGAATAGAGAAAATAGGTGGTTAAAACCATAGGTAGCTAATTCAGTTTGAGATCTGTTGCTTTTGTTTGTCTACAAAAATTAATATCACAAACAAATCTCGAATCTAAAAATTCAAGAAAAATATACATTTAAAGTCCAAAGTCTTAACCAACGACCACCACTCCCACGAACATAAACGATGAATAAGTTATTATTCACAATCATTTGTGATTTACACATGGAATATTAAAACTCTCTCCCTCATGCTTTTTATTTTTTACTCTAGTATGTTCCTTACATATGTGTTATTGTTGAGAATTCCACATTAATAAGGTAAGGATATCTATGCGTGCATATAATGTAAGTGGACAACTCCTTTCATTACCAATTGGTTTTGAGATGAATGTCCACACTATTTTACAGTAATCAATATAATATCTTTTTCCAAATTTACCCATGGAATAACTTCATCAAAAATAAATATAGGGTACTTTTGCTTTAGTAAATGTTTTTAAATAAGTGCGGTACCTTCATTATGGACGGACTTTTTTTTTTTTTTTTGAAACAAGGGTAATCATGCCCGTCCCTAGGTATTGGGAGACATCAATTGAATGGAGGCATGTGAGGTGCCTACAAATTAATGTCACAAGTGAATCTCGAACCTATAACCTTGAGAGGAGCACACATTCAAAGTTCAAATTTTAACGTGTACCATCTTTTGGGGACATGTATGGATGGATATTAAAAAAAAAGAAAAAAAAAATATTAAAAATGATAAATTATTCTAAATAGTTTTTGGGACCTTGATGGACAGTATTATAACAACAATGATGATAATATTTTAATAATGTTTGCAGTTTTTAGAAATGAATCAAAAAGTTTCGTTGATACTTGTTAATTATAATATTTAAGAATTATCCACGGTCGTTGCTTATTAATAATTGCATTTGCATTTATTTCATAATGATCAACCAACGTCATATGCCTAACATATTGAATATAATTATATATAAGTAAAAGAAAAGAAAACACTCACATTGAAAATCTTGGCTGGGCCAAGATCGAGAGTAAGCTTCGTCAAAAGGGGACAACTATTGAAGATAAAATGTATGCCATAAAATTCATTCGGATGCATATTAGTCTTTAAGACTAAATGTTCTGTATTCAAATGGTCTTGTAGTTTAATAGGCTCATCTCCATTAGGAATAACCTTCATCGAAAAATCCGACGTAATTAGTCATCAAACTCGTGAAGAATTAACGCAAACGATAATAACACTCGTTGTCAACGAAAACATAACTTCTATAACATAATGTATGACCTTAAAATTACATGTCTAAATTACCCACGCCATTGTGGTATAAGGTATTTATGTCAATCTCTTGTGTGGCCCCAAGGATGTTATTTTTTACAAATAATCAAAATAATAAAAAAAATTCTTCTATAAAAATATTGGCTAAATAGACCTTTTGGATATTAAATTAACCATTAAAATTTGGTCTCTCCAATCACCATGCATGCATGAATATAAATCCTTTTTTTTTGTTTCACTCTCACAACCAACAAGATAAAATCTGTCTTTTTGTTTTTTTGCTTTTTTTGAGGGCATGTCCTTTTATTTTTAGGTTAAAATGTCTTAAAAATTCGAATATACAACTAAAATTGCTAGAATGATTTGTTTGAAAAAGAAAATAAAAAACTCCTTAAATTTCATGTGATTATATGGTTCAGTTCTTAAAAACTATGTTTGTTTTTCTTCACAATTTTTTACAAATATTATTTAACTTTTGTAAGAAAAAAATTAACTTTCTAACTTATTCTTCTATCTAAAAACATCATTTTAATTTATTTTTTTGACTCCAAATCATTTGAGTTTCTAATAAAATTCCAAACATATATATATATATATCTTTATATAGTCATCAATTTTTTATTGTTTTTTAAACCTATGAAAAACTTTAAAAACATTGGTTAAAAAGTAGATAACACACACAAATTTGAAAATAGTAGTAACAAATTTAATTTACTAAAGAAACCAGTAGATTCCAACAATAAAAAAAAAAAAAGATTTAAAGAAAAAAAATATACCTGAAGCAAAGAACTGCCAACAGTTAAAAGTTTAGCAGCATAGACACCATCAAGAAACGAGCAAATAAGGTTAGCAATATCACCAATATCTTCTTCTTCATCATCTTCAATCTCGAAATCAACATGAGCCTCTTCCAAAACAAGACGACCGAATTCAAGCTGAACCGGAAGAGCGCTCCCAGCGTATCGAAAGTACTTCAAATTCGGCGCTTCGATCGACATCGAATCGTCCAAAAACCTACATTTCTCAATCTCCAAACTTCTCAGGCTCAATCCCTCACCATTTGCTCCGAATTCGAAATTCGACTCACTCCAACACTTAATTAGACTCAAACTCTCCAATTTCGCACATTTCTTCGCCAAAACCCTAATCTCTTTGCTTCCGACTCCAATCCACCCCAAACACAGATAATTCAGCGCGATCGGATTCACGAACTCTTGTACGTGACATCCACACGCGATTAGCTTCAGAGATCGGAGATTCTCGTGGCTATACACGAGTTGAGGCAGATCGAACGCAATTTCTCGTTGATCGTCTCCACCGTTTTCGTCGGAGAAATCAAGTTCTAAGGTCTCGACGTTGCGAGAAACCGCAAATCGGATGCACTCTATGACGAATCCACAGTCAGTTTCTGGATTCGAGAACGAGAGACAGAACTTACGTACCGTGGAGTCTTGGAAGGTTCGGATGAAATTCGTCACGAAATCGACGAACCTCCTTCTGTTTCGTTCCTTGATTTGCTGATTGGATTCGTCTCGTGGGACGAAGGAACTCTCATGAAACTCGACGTTCGTTGTTGCATGCCAAATATTGACCCAACGCTTCGACAAAATCGAAGTTCTTACTGCTTCTTTAAACGGCAGCGAAGAGACGATTATAGAAAACAAAGCAGTCGGCAGCGTGTCGAATCGGTCCTCGTCCGCCATTGAAGCCGATTAGAGAGAAGCAGAAGAACTATGATTATGAACTGTGTAAATGCAAAGGAGTGAAATGGTATTTATAGAATTTCAAATGCCCGCGAGATCATGACAGATATATTTTCAAAAAATATTTATTTTAAAAATGAATCATTACTAATGGTAAAACAGTTTTATTTATTTTTCTCCCTCTCTGCATGTACGGCTGACGCCATTTCCTTTGTTTTTTCTTCCTTTTGATCATAGTTTTTATATTTCATATAAGAGAAATAAGTTGGAAAAACAAAATTACTCAAAATAAATATAGTGAAATACCTAAATGAAAAGGGTTTTGAGAAACAAAAAGAAAATTTACCATCAACACCACATTCAACCTCTTATATTATATTTTCAGCACAATTTCTAAGATAATTCATCTATAGCACATAATTTTCTATCGGTCATTGTATTCAATCCATAATAGAATGAGTCTACCCATCAGTGATAGAATTCAACCAATAATATAACATAATTCTTTTATCAGTAATAAAATTCAACTAGAACTAGTAATAGATTAAATCTACCACTAATTAAATTTTATTGCGAATTAATTAGTTATAAAACTCAATTTAAATTTTTCTGTTACAATTGAATTAGTTTAGATTTTATGTTACAGATGGAATAAGGAAAAGAGAACAAACCGTTTCTGTCGAGAAACGAAATTTCTTTTTTGTTTTTTTATTTTTTTTTTCAAAATGTGAAACGTGGCATTTTGAAGATGTCATGTAGTCTGTATTTCTATCTTAATTAATACTTTACAGTGAAGTTTTACCCATTACTAATTAGATGTTTGATGGTAATTAAAAGTGATTGAAGCAAAATGAGAAAGTATGCATTTTTATTTTTCATTATGAGCTTTTGCTTATATCTCTTTCCTAATTTGATTTTTGGAATTTAAATACACTTATCTCTCATGGATGGAAGCTTATATAAAAAATAAAAAATAAAAATAAAATTTTATGGATTGATTTCATATGTTTAGGTTTTATGATTTTTTTTAGTTAAATTAGTTTTTTTTTTGTTTCTCTCGAATAAATGTACGGCTTAACGATCTATTCAATGACGATGAAAAGAAAATTTGGATAGTTCGTAAATGAATCTAAGTTTCAAGTTAGAAATTAAAATAACGCCAAATAACGTGTTGTTAATTATGTTCGATGTTTGTTTCTGTTACGTATATGGTAACTAGGTCATGCATAAAGTTTTTTATGCGCGGTCATGTTTGTCTTTTTAATAAGTTATATGACAAACATGTTATCTTCTCATAGTTATTAGATTAGTCGAAATTCATTAATCAATAAATTGCATCTAACAAAGTATGGAGATGTTTTTTTAGTGAAGAAATATGTTCGATTTATATTTTCATTTAGGAGTTTTATTTAGAAAGCAATAGTTTTACTTTAAAAAATGTTTCTCTCAAATAAATCTACAGCTTAACGGTCTATTCAATGACGATAAAAAGAAAATCTTGATAGATTATAAATGAATCTAAGTTTCGAGTTAGGAATTAAAATAACGCCAAATAACGTGTTGTTAATTATGTTCGATGTTTGTTTTTGTTACGTATATGGTAACTAGGTCATGCAGAAAGTTTTTTATGCAGAGTCATGTTTGTCTTTTTAATACGTTATACGACAAACATTATCTTCTCAAAGTTATTAGATTAGTCGAAATTCGTTAATCAATAAATTGCATCTAAAAAAATATGTAGATGTTTTTTTAGTGAAGAAATTAATTCCTAGGTAGGTGGCCACCATAGATTGAATCCATGACCTTATTCACCACAATGTGCTTTTGACAAATTAAGCCACTCCATGATAGTTAGTGACATGAAGTATTTTGGATTACGCATACAATGTGGTGTAAGTTTAATTATATTTGGTTATTCGAATGTTAATTGGGCATCAAATATTGATGATTAAAAATGTGTTGGCTGCATATTGTATCTTTTTAGATGTCACTCTTATTTCTTGATCATCAAAGAAACAAATTGTTGTTGCAAGGTCGAGTACAAAGTTTGAATATCGGGTCCTTAGTCATATGCAGTCATATTGCATTAGCTAAAATAGTTTGGTTATAGCAATTGTTTTGTGAGATTGGGAGTCATATTGTCACTAAAACCAAATCTTTGGTGTGATAATTATATTAGTGCCAGTACATTTGTTGTGACCATTGTGTTTCATACTCAAACGAAACACATCAAAATTAATGTTCATTTTGTTCGAGATCATGTGTTTAACGACTCACTGGAAATTTAGTATATTCCTTCAATGGAATAAATAGCTTATTGTCCTCCTAAATTTCGAGTCATTCTCAATTTTAGAATTTACGTTTTAAATTAGGCTTTATTAAACTTTCCCCTAGTTTGAGAGGGAGGTTATTAAGAAGAAAGGTCAATAACACGACAAGGAACAAAGCCCCGATCGATCTAAACTCGCGTCAGATGGAAATGGGGCTAAAAAAATCTAACATAGATTAGACAAAGAAAAAACAAAAATTAAAACATTCACTTACGCACTCTAAGTATTGCATTGCTCTTCTTATACATATTATTAAAATCATGTTTTTATTCATTTATTTCATGCACAAAAAAACTGCCTAATAAATTAATAAAATTGCAGTACCCATAAACTGCCATCTATACAAATTAATAAAATCATTATAATAATGTTTTTATTATCTTACGTACTCGGAGTATTGCATTGCTCTCCTTATACAAATTAGTAAAATGGTGACCGTTAGTTACTCCTCATTGATGAAAAAAAAAATTTGTCCTTCCCTTTTCACAAATTTCCCTCTGACCCTCTCTCTCTTCCTATACATTTATTAACACTAGTAGAAAATCGGGTATCAATGGCGGGCATATTTTGCCATAAAACGATATTCATGGCGGACAAAAAACCGTCATTAATACCGCTGACATCGATAAAAATCGATGGCGTGCGAAGTATCAATGGCTGCCATGCCCGCCATTTATACTCTTTTATGACACGATTTTTCCGCCATCGATTATTATTCATTGCGCACTTTAGCCCGCCATGTAAACTATTTAATGACATAATTTGCCCGCCATGAATTATATATTTATTTGTTTTAAAAATAATACTCAGAAAAATGGTATGGGTATTTGTTTTGAAAATGGTATATTTTTAAATGGTCCTTGTTTTATGACCGCCATTAAAATAAGCTATCCTTAATATACAAAAGACTCCAAAAAGTACTATATATATTATACACGCCATTGAAAGTCATTCTACTTTATAAAAAATAAAGGAAAGTCTTAAATGAACTTTTCTTACAAAAAACCTTATAAATGACCAACTATGTGTTCCTCATGCATGAAATCCTAACTTCTAATTAACTTTGTCTATTATGTGCACTAACTCATGCATGAAATCCTAACTTATAATGATCATTATGTGCAACTCATGCATGAACTCCTAACAAATGAACATTATGTGCACCATAAAATTTCAGCAGCATAACGGCACAAAAATGCGATTCCCAAAAAATTCAGAACCTGTTATATTCAACAAATATTACCTGTATATAATGCATATGAATGTCAACTACTTAGTTAAGAATTTACTTTTATCTCTATAGAATCTCAGATCATCTCTTTCATATGTTCGGGTACATCAGTCCACTTACTGTATGTGATGGGTATATGACCTCTAACTCATAAACCAATATACGTGCTTAATTTAGTTGCAGCTTCGCCAACTCCTTGACCCATCGAGTTATACTGAACCTGGCATCGTTCTCCAGCCATCTGGTCTTGCGCAAGCTCACGCAAGACTGTCACGCCTCGTGCACGTTGGTTTCTAGGAGGCCTGTGAGGGCGCTGCCCTGGAACATAAGCATCATTACCCGACCCAAACATGATGTCAATCTGCATGCATATAAGAAAGAATATTAGTTAATAACAAATAGAAAAGATGTATAAATTGAAAATGAGCTAGAAATTTAAAAAATGAATAAAGGAAACCTATAACACTAACCTATTTATTAATCCATATACTATCGCAATCACTTCGAATATATGAGACCGAGTTATCATCGACAATATTAGGTAAGGATTATATGACTCCGTACCCACAATCTTGGTCATTATCAAGTACATCACGACCGTCTTCTACTACAACTACTTGTTGTTTAAACAACATGCATTTGTACAAATCTCTAATTATTTGAACACATGAATCAAAATCAATACAAAAAAAATAATGACCTTTCTCTTAGGACTTTTGTCGAACACCTTGTGGGCAAAAACACTAAAATCAAAAGTAAAAGTCTATATACAACCCCTAACCAATATTATAACTTTGCACTCTAGCTTGGAAACCTAATATTGAACACATGAATCAAAATATACACAAATAACACAATGACCTTTCTCTTAGGACTTTTGTCGAACACCTTGTGAGCCAAAACACTAATCAAAGTAAAAACATATATTGCAACCATACTAACCAATCTAACTTGACACTCTAGCTTGTAAACCAACAAACATTTATACCAATGCCTCAATATTGAAGAAAATGTTGAAATGTACCTTCTAAGCTTGAGAGAAAAGAGGGTTTCGGTGGGTGTTAGTCGCCGACGGCTTAGGGTTTAGTCTAGTGGCGGCGGTGGGTTAGTCTGGAGGCGTCGGCATTGGTGAGCAAGGAGTTCCGATGAGCAGCGGTTCCGATTAGAAGGGGGTGGTTTCGGTGAATGGGGGTTTCTGTTTTGAGAGAGTTCGAAAAATGGCATTTTTTAAAACCCTTCATTGATACTCCGTATTTTTAAAAATTCAAATTTTATGTCCCCCATTAATATTCGATTTTCTAGTAGTATAATTTCTGCTCATCTATCTAAAATGGTGATTGTTAATCACTCTCCATTAATTAATTAACTCATTCACTTACTCACATGTATTATATATATTATTATTATATACACACGGGACACATTACTTACCGCAATTAATTTTGTTTATGAAGAGAGAGAAGGACTAATATCTAGCAATTAATATTGTTTATGAGGAGAGAGAATGAGGAAATATAGAATAGAAATACATGAGAATATTTTGACCCTAAACTCTACAGTCAAATCAAGTTGTTAATCTGAAATTCAAGAAAACTAGATCATCACAAACATTGTAATTAATGACCAATAGGGCGATTAAAACTTTATTAACATTGATATAGGTATAGAGAGAGAGTTGAAAAGCTAAGACCCCGTTTGAAAATCATGTGGTTTTTATTTTTAGTTTTTGAAATTTAAACTTATAACAACTATCTTTTCATAATTTTTTCTTACTTGGATGTCTTCCTTTCACATATATGTATAGAAACCAAACCAAAATTAAAAAAAAAAAAAAAAAAAAAAAAAAAAAAAAAAAAAAAAAAAAAAAAAAAAAAACCCCAAAAGTTTTTTTTTTTTTTCAAAGTTTTT
>JBBMEF010049546.1:0-12924 GCA_037832685.1 Sicyos baderoa
GGGTTTTAAAATTCATACCAAAATCCAATCGAAAAACAACACCACAGATCGATCCCTGGCACGAACGGCGGCGTGCGGGCAACGAAGACGGTGGCGTGTGATCGACGGTGGCGTGGAGGTGCAGATCTGCGGCGCTGGTTCGGCTCGGCTCGCTGCGCGGAAGGCGGCGCAGCGGTGTCAGCGCGCGGGTTGGCAGCGTCGTGGGCGTGCAAGCGGCAACGGCGGTGGCGTTCCAGCAGCGGCGGCGACGTGCGACATTTGGGTGGTGGCTCGATCGATGGCAAAATAGAGAAGGAGGGAGATGGGGCTGTTCTGCGCGTGAGGAGAAGAAAAGAAGAGAGAGATAAAGGAAAAAAGAAGAAAAAGAAGAAAAAGAAAAATAGAAAATAATTTCTATTTTTACCTTTTTTTCATTTTTTCTTTTTAAAAAAAACCTCTTTCTTTTCAACCACCAACTACACACCTAAACGAAGTTAAGAAAAGGTCGGGGCGTTACAATTTCAAAATACATAAAAAATAATTATAAATACAAATATTTTCTAAAAAAATCAACAATAAAATCATTGATAAAATGATTATTATCACATATTTTTTTTATACTAATACTATATCAATGAATATTTATAGTATTAATAACTATGAGTATGAATTCTTTACCATTTAACTAATTATAATTACATAAACATTATTGTCCCTAATTCTAATTACATAAAGTAAACATTATTGTCCCTGGACTATTGAGTGTGATTCTGCAAACGGCCGCACGTGGCAAGTCAACAATAGAGTCGTTAATAATGTTGACTTCCGATTCTTGAAAACCTGGATCATACCTTTTTTTCCTATTTAATAAATGTTTTTAATTAGAAAAATCAAATATTATAATAGACACTTACACGGTGTTTGTTTTGGGGAGTTAGATGAGCATATCCATTCTTTATTTTTTTTTTAAGAAAACAAACATTCAAAATGCAATATAAATCACTTAAAATAACTATTCATTTCATTTTTTTAAATAAATAATTATTTATTTTTAATTATTCAAAATAAAATTTCATTTCAAAATCACTAATTTTTACAATTCCTATAATAATTCACATCCAAACGATTATTTGGCTACAATTTTACTACAAAAATTCACATCCAAACAAGTTAACTAACAATTCATATGTAAAAATTCATATCTAAATGAACTATTACTACCATTTCAACTACTAATTACTCAAAATAATTCTTCATTCATCTAATATTTATTTATAAAAATAAAAAAATTATTTTTATTATATTATTTTATAAAAAAAAGTAATTTAGCCTCTCTAAGACACCAATCTTCACTTGAAGTTTAATTGGATTAAAAACAGGGGAACAAAAAGAAGAGAACTTAGAATTTGTATCCATAATTTTAATATATAAGTTTTCATTTCACACCTGAAATTCATAATCAAACAGATAACTCAAACATATTTTAACACAAGGATATATGATAAAAACAACCGTGCTTTTAGTAACTGATGTAAACATTGAATTCCAGCAAAGTCTCTACCCCATCAGTTTCATGTTGGTTGGTTCCTGGAAGAGTCTTCACGTTGGCATACCCCTTTGCGTTTACGTATTTTCCGGTACCTCCCATGATGGCCAGGTGAGATTCCGACACTGCCGTACGATGGACTCCGAAGAAGCTTATGCTGTCGACGTAATGGCCACTCTGAAACATGGTAGTGAATGCCATTGTTTGACTGTTTCCATCTTCCGAGCTCACGACATAGAATCCTTGTGCTTTTCCAATCAAGCCAGAGTTGAGCTCGTGTCCTTCTGTGAGCTCATCGTCAATCACCGTCATGGTGCCGAACATGAGCTGTTGTATCGATACACCGGATGGGAGTTGTCCTGCATTAACAGATAAGCCAGGCGCGCCATTGAAGTTGTTCCCACCACCATTGTTCTGCAACAATGGTGATGAAGCTCCACCAAGGCCTATCAGAAAGGGAAGATTGTTGTTGCTAATCAGACCACTGTTCCCATTACTCTGGGGGACACCATTGCCAACTGATAAAACTGCTCCATTGGGTTTGGCAAAGGGAAGCTGGCCATTGAGGGCTGGATTGTTAACTGCTCCGGTAATGGCACGAGCCGAGGGGTTTGTACCACCAAGGATGTCGTGCATGAAGAAGGTTAAGGTATGGCCACCTTCAATCCCACCCGAACTAGGTAGCGCTGCTGAAGGTGTAGTAGCTCCTTGCCCAAGATTGCCAACAGGTGTCCCACCTGAACTAGGTAGCGCTGCTGAAGGTGTAGTAGCTCCTTGCCCCAGATTGCCAAAAGGTGCCCCGCTCGAACTAGGTAGAGTTGCTAAAGGTGTAGTAACTCCTTGTCCAAAATTGCCAGCTGGCGTCCCGACAACGTTGGATGCTATCGGAGTACCCACCGGGATTTGTGGCTGCTCATCAAGAAGTCTAGCTGAGTTAGCAGATAAACACAACAAGCAGAGAAGAAGAACATTCCATGAGAAAGGGACAACTTTGTAAGATTCCATGAGAGGAAGCTGAAAGAAGAGCTAATAGATCTTTTGTTTTTGGTAGTCTTGATGATGGGTTTAGAAGGTATTCTGTGTGAGCTTTATATATAAAAGGAAAGGCTCAAAGGAAATGGGAGTGGCTGAAATGGAGTTGGTGAATAACTCTATGATCAATGGTGTATTGGTTTAAGTTTCAATAATTTGGCTTACCAAAAACAGTTTGAAAATTAAAGATTGGTCAAGAGGATTGGCTTTGGCTCAACCTCCAAAACATCAACAAATACACAAATATATAACTCAATCAGCAACAGTTGGCATCATGATAACTTTAATCTATGATGATCAGTTTATAACATCAATCTGCCACACTTGACAAGAATAAACTGGTTCCACTCATGAATAAAGAATACATCTCCAAACACTAAAATTGGATCAAAACTGTTTCCTATACACAAATTATGACTCTTTCTTTAAAAAAAAGAAATGATAATGTTTATCCAAACCTTTTACTTTTCATTCGTGAGATGTCTTCAAAGCCATGATGTTCATTCCATAATTGCCGACCATGCCTGTAATCTTCAACTTCATGCTCTTCAATGTTCCCTGTTCGTCTAGGAAAACTTCCTTGTTGGTTGTTCTTTACACGTCTATCGAATTCCCTCTCCCTCAACTGACCTCTGTCATGAAACTCGGGTTCATCATCGGCGCAGTATCTAAAATGCCTCGGCTGTTCATCCACATCATTATGATAATTTTCACCATCAGAATTATTACATTGCGGCTGGAATGGGTGAAGATGTTCATGTCTTTCAGGAAACCGTCTTCGATTGACATCGTTGTCGTCGCCAGCCAGTTCATTCAATTGACCAGGATGTACAGGCCCATCAAAGTATTCGTCACCCTCTATCCTTTCTCGAGGATCCATATCTTCAAACCTCCTGTTTCTAAAGGATATTCTGTCATTTCGGTTCCTACCTCGTATAGCTGATCTCATATGGTTGTGGTCACGTGGAAAACCCATATCCCTCATATCATTGGAAGGCAGTGGCGAAAAAGGAAAACCATGTCTTCGAATTGGCACATCTCCATCAAAAGGGGGTGGTGATCTCATCCTGTAACCCGGCGGGCTTCGATGATCCATTTCTGGATGTCCAAAGAACCTGTCTGACTTTCTTTTCGATGGAAACCATTGGCCAGGGGAGCGTCCTCTGGACCTTCCTGGAGATCTAGAACCAACTCTCGGGAAACTTTTTCTTTGGATGGGGAAGTTCCTTTGGTCTCGGATAAACGGAGGCCTATCGACATCAAATAGAGGTTGAGGATGTGCATATATTGGATCCATGGTCTCATCTTCTAAAGTCCTCATAAACTTTTCACCATGCCGCGGTCCAACCCATTCAGACCCAGGTTCATGAATGCATCTACTTGGACTGATATTTCTAGGTATTCTGTGCCCCATTCTACCACCTCGTATTGGAGGTCCATCTCTTCTACAAGGTGATCTCCTCCTAGATGATATATGACAAAAAGGAGGGCCTTCATCATCTATGTGTCTACCCCGTTGACCAGAATTACGAAATGAGCCCTCGGGTCTAACTTTATGGCGGTTTTGATCAATGTCATCATCAGAAACAGCAGGCATGTATTTACGTCTACGGGAATCATATGGTGGCATTTGATCATTGTAAACTCCTGGATTAAAATCCCATTCACCTTGGACAGAGTTTATCCGAAAAGTGAATCTACCTCTTCCACGGTTAAAATTCGTTTGGGGTGGTAGGTTCTGATGTCTATTCACATAAAATTTCTGGGAAACGTCACTGTATGGGTCATCTCTAGAAAATAAAAAGAAATCAACAATACAGAAAGTAATCAGTGCAATTTTAATGCAGTTAAGAAATAAGCTTGGTTGGCTTATATGTTATATTTGAGAATAAAAAATAAAGGGAAAAGTACCTTTTTGGTCCTTAGGTTTGGAGTGATATTTTAATTTAGTCCCTATGTTTCAAAATCAACCACTTTTACCCTTGACATTATAATAATTCTCAATTTTGGTCCTTGAGATAACGTAATTGTTAATAATTTAACAAAATGTTGACTTGAATGATGACTAAACAAATATTAAATTAATTTTGGTGTTGATATGCTTTTTTTTAAATAAAAAGTAAATTGTAGAGACATTTCTCAATTTACTTTTATTTTATTAAAAAAAATCATGTCAACACCAAAATTAATTTATAATAATTAAATATTTGTCTAGTCATTATCCTGGTCAAATATTTCGTTAAATTATTAACGATTACGTTATCTAATGGACCAGAATTGAGAATTATTGAAATGTCAATGGTAGAAGTGTTGGATTTTGAAACATATGGACTAAATTGAAATCTCACTCCAAACCTAAGGACCAAAAAGTATTTTTCCCAAAAATAAATTAGCAGTGAAAAATAATCACCTTCCTTGATGTAATTTTTCCTCTTCACGCGCCATTTCAGGTATTTGTTCTCTATCAGTTTGTGTCAAAACCGACCTCACCAAATTAGATCTTGTTTGATTAGGATTTGAAGTAGAAGCTTGACACGGATTAACAATCTGACTATCGCTGCTTCCATGAGTAAAATCATCTGTCACAACATCATTATTTATAGACTCTTTAACATTAGGCAAAGCTAGATTGTCGTTTTGCACAAAATCTACTGTTTTAACGTTCTCTGCATCACTTAGAGTAACTTTTTCAACTGGTTCTTCAATTCCATTAGTCGCTTTCTCAAGAGAAATTTCCTGGTTCTCTAAGGCATCTATTTTCTCACACTGAAACAACTGCCCTGTACCAGTAGTATTCACTTCAACAAGGACCTCTTTCAGTTTTTCTTGCTCAGAAGATTGATTAGAAGTTACAGAATGAAAACTGTTTTCTCGTTTAACATCATGAAATTCTGATTCATTTTCCTGCTTTAAAGATATCAAAGAGGAACCATCAGTACGAGGCAGCCCATTACTACGATCACCACGATAAAAAAGATTTACTTCTCGTTTCTCACATACGATGCTTTCTACTTGAGTCTTCAATATTGGCTCCCGAACCTCCCCATCTTCATAATCGTCTTCTTTATAATTATCTAGTGCAGACATGGCCTCATTTACATCCTGCTTGCCATCTGATTCATATTCAGAACTATAAAGATCTTCTTCAAATAAATCAGCTGATATACTGATCTTTTCCTCATCACTGACAGAACTTCCCTCACCTACCTGCAAACTAGAGCACTGATCATTCATGACTTTCAAAGGATGCCACTGAGGAATATTCTGGTTTGCATCTTCATTAAGGGGTGATTTTATAGCAGAACTACTGGAATCTTTGGAACCTGGATCCTTACTTACATCCTTCATTTCTGAGTTGACAAGTCCACCACCACAAACATATACCCCTTGGTGCATTTTCCTGATAAGAGGTCCTTCGGTTAGAGTTAGCAATTCTGAATGGTTTGGTATGTCTCCATCTATAATCAATTCAGTTGAACTCGAAGGATTTCTGGCTTCTTCCAACATTTCTGTTGCAACAGGCATTACCATAGGTTTTATAGTAGGACCACTGGAATCTTTGGAACCTAGATCCTCACTTATGTCAGTCATTTCTGAATGGTTTAACATGTCTATGTCTGTAATCAGATGAGATGAACAAGAAGGATTTCCAGCTGCTTCCGACATCTCTGGCACAAAAGGCCTTGCTAAAGGAAAAGAATTATCTACTTCTGGAAGAACTTCCTTTGCTACCAGATCTAATCTACCCCCTAATGTTTTAAGTGCTGTCTGTTCGCTTCCATAAACTAATTCAGATTTAGCCTTAACAATGTTCATTGGACTACAATTATCTAAAGCATTGGGAATTTCAATACTGCATTGATCATCTAATTCACGCTTCACTACAACACCATCTGCCAATCTCAGTACTTTAGTAGGAGTTAACAATTCTGAATGTTTTGACATGTCTATGTTTGTAATCAAATCAGTTGAACAAGAAGAATTTCCAGGTGCTTCTGACATTTTTTCCACAAATGGCATTGCTATGGAACAAGAAATATCTACTTCTGGAAGAATTTCCTTTGCTACCAGATCTAATCTACCCCCTAATATTTTGAGCGCCTTTTGTTTGCTTCCATAAACTGTATCAGATTTCGTCTTAACTATGTCCAATGGGTTACAAATATTTAAAGTATTAGGAATTTCAAAACTACATTGACCATCTAACTCACGCTTCACCACAGGGCCATCTGATAATCCCAGTCTGCTAACTTCATCACTTTTAGACCCAAGTTTGGAGCCCTCGGCAAACGGTTCTGGCTTTACAACTTTTAGTGCACCATTAAGATCAGATACCTGCCTATCGCTGCCTGGTAGGCCTATAAAAGGATTTGTTTTCATAAAATTCAACTTATCCAATAGACTCTGTTCCTGACTTATTAAATGCCTAATATTAGATGCCCTAAGGCTTAGATAAAGATTATCACCATGATCTAAAGGGGTTAGTTTTCCTGAAGGAATATCAGTTTTCACCATTTCAGTTGAGCATCTATGTGCAGAGACAATTGTGTTTGTCTGAACAATCGGCTGGACTTGAGGGTCATCAGTTGCGTAGCCTTCCCAAAACTCCATTGAGGTATTTAGATCCCAATTTTCCCTGTTTGACTGCTGAAGAGAACCATCAAGATCAGACCCTACATTACCTTTGACACAACGGGTGCTACTTCCTTGTTTGCTTAAAGATAAGTCTAGTGTTACTAGAGAATTCTGCTTCAGGAAATTCAAATCACTCTTTTCAGGAACCAATTTTGGATTCATATGTTCCTTTAAACCTACTGATACCACTTCAGCAACTCCAACTTTCACATCAATTTCTCCCTCTCTGTTACCAGCAGGAGGATCAGACTTGAGGCTGGTTGATGATAACTCCAACCCGTCATGGATCTCTGGTAATGCATGAACAGTGTGTTTTTCAGTTCTCAAGGACTTAACTTCAGGAACAAAGTCCTGGTTCTTGTTTGACAACTCAGAACTTGTGACTGTACTAGAACTTGAAACTATTGTCACAGATGGACTTGGCCGATCACTTTTTGTTAAATTTTCAAAGGTATGAAATGAAGATACATCTTTAGGTGGAGATGGCTGTTCATTCTTCATTAAATTTCCATCTTGAGATATATCTTTAGATGGAGATGGAGGAAACTGAACAACTGGAAATCTTCTTTTCTTGATAGGAAGACTTGCATCACAATCACTAGCTGGCAATCCAATGCGCTTAAAACCGACCTGACAAGCACCAATAAAACATTTACTGGCAATAATTATAACCATATAAGAAGAAACTTCGACGATCTTCGAAGTCCAGAAAAAAAGCAAAGAAAAATAACAAGCACCTCATCACTTTCTGGCAAGGCCATCATTGTTCCAAGAACTCAGAGGCTGAAATAAAGTTTCTTGATCTTTTAACACTTAAATCCAAAACCAAATTCTCACCAACTTCTCAGGAGTCACTTACAAAATTCTGCACCCTATGGATAATTAATACATTAGAAATCATCAAAAAGATTCATTTTGCAAGATAACAATTAAATTGAAGCAAAAACTAAAGAAATTAGTGAAAAGATCATAAACCCAGCATCCAAATCTTAAATCCTGCATGACCATCCTAGCATCTGAAGTTCTTTTGTTCAAACTTCAACCAAAAAAAAAAAAAAAAAAGAGATGATCCAGGCTTCAATGAGAGAGCCAGCATAATAAACTCTATATATCAAATCCCAGCAGTGAATTCATGGGCATAAGGATATCAAATCTGAGAGCAACTAAGCACAATCTAGATATCAAATTCCTAATGAACAATACAAAATCAAGATGAAATTAAAAAAATAATAATAAATAATAAAAAAAATAAAAAAATAAAATAAAGCCGCATCTAACCGAACAGTAAATCAGCAGAATCAGTTGAGAAAGAACTGGATTGAAATTCAAAGAAGAGAGTCCAGTTTTAAGAAGACTTACTCAGGTGATTCAAAGAGAGATTCTTATCCTAAAGTGAGAGATGCGAACAGTGCAGATCTAATACGCGATTGAATTGGAAAAAATGGAATCAAGATTGAAGGATGAGAAACCAAAATCGATGATGGCGTTGACCTAGAAATGAACGGCAGGAAACAATGGAGGACATTTTACCTTCAGGAGACGGAAGCTTCGCAAGGAAGATGGAAATTTGGCTCCTCTAACTTATCCAGAACGTCCACCGAAATTAGGGCTTTCGTTATTTCACTTCTTTATATTTTGTTGCATTTTAAATGAAAAAAATACATTAAATATTACTATATAACTAATGATTAAAGGTTATGTTTTTCAATTCTCATTCTCTAAAATTTAAAAAGAACGGATAGTTAATGGTGTTTTCGTGTTTGATTCTAAATCAGTTCAACGCCAATAATACAAGTTTGATAATTGGTATTGTCCTCCTTTCTTTAATATATACTAAAAAAAAAAAGATTTATTGGGTCGGTTAAAAAATTATGGTTAAAGAATTATTTTTTTCGAAACATAGGTATAAATATAAATGGTGATTTCAATTATGAAAAAATACAAATGGTGATGTGGAAGATGAAGAGAAAGTAAAGTGATTTAGAGATATCGAATACTTTAGGAATAGATGTTTTGAAGACGAAACATTGCAAAAATATTTTTGGAGACTAGATGTCATTTAATGTGCATGTGTCAAAGCAATGAAAAAACTATTTTAAAAATGATTAGTATGCATATAAAAAAATGATAAATATATCCAATCGATAAAAAAACTATTTTAAAAAAATTAGTGTATGCGTGTAAAGTATACATACAAATATAAACAACAAATGTGAGGGATAAATTCTATATAAAACCTAAAAAAATCTTAATAAAAATTATGGTTATTATGACTTACATACTTGCAAACTTGCCAAAACACAATTAACCTAACCATAATTGACATATTCACAACCGAGAGATTACATGTTCAAATTTTGTAACACTCAAATAAATAGTACAATACATGTTTTAACTCATATATTATGTACTTTTTTCAATTCAGTTTAAACTTTCTTACATTTCTATTGTCGACATGTTTTTTGTCTTTTAATTAAGTAATTAATTTACAATTTTATTAAGTAATTAAATTTGAACATAAAAGAGTGTTCAACCACACTCAATACAAATTAATTTTATCATTAGTTATAATCAAATTTCATTATTTAGATCATTTTTTTATATTATTTCTTTTAACCTAATTTTTTTTTTAAACAATAAGTTTTCTATAAATTTCTCTTCTCCTTGAAACCATATTACTTGAGAAAACTTTTATGAAATGATTGGTATAACAATCTCAAATATAATTTGACAAAAAATACACACTCATCATATTGAAATATAAATTTTGACAAATCAAAACTCACCACGTCATTATCTTAAAAATAAATGACAAAATTAAATTATATTTTGAATAAATTATAAATCATTACTTTGTAATCTTTATTTCGACATCCTCTTTGAATAAACGTGTTCTCCTCTCCGTCGGTGGATTAGTTAACACAACGTTAGTGAACCATGTAAATTCTCTGTGTTTTCTGTTCTTCTCCTCTTTTACGTTTTTGTATTTCTCTGTTTTACGTCTCTGATTCGATTGGTGATTGCCGATTTCATAATACTTATGATTCGAAGAAAATAGTAATTTAATATCTACAAAATTATAATCTAGTCTATAGTAAGTTATACAAGTTAGAACTAGATGTCTTATGATTAAACTACATTTAGTTTTTGTTTCTCAGAAAGAACAAAAAAAAAACTACATTTAGTTATTATAATTTGAAAGTAAGAGTTTTATTTATATGTTTAGATAGTATAAATAAATAGTTAATTAGTAATCTTTTACAAATAGAATAGGGGAAGTTAACTATTCCTCCATTGATAAATATGAATTGATTAATTGTTAGACGAAAAATCACATTACATATGGAAAATTACTTCCAACTCAACTTACTTAATTCAAGAGTGATTATAAATGACATATGTTGTACTTAATTATAGGATGTAAGTTTTGGTTTTAAAATGACAAACATATATTAGTTTCGGTTTTTTTATTTGAGTATGAATTGGGGAAGGAGATAACAAATACCGATTACAAAGATTGAACCCGTAACTGTCGAGTCACGATTCAATCCCTAGAATTTATATTTGTAATTTCCTCCCCCAACTTGTACTAAAAAATTGTAGGATAAATATGTTGAATTTGTTCAAATATATATATATATTAATCTTAAAACCTTAAAATGTGGCTTAGGTGGATAATCTTTTTTGGACAATTTTACCCATAAGCCACATTATATATTTACACATATGCCATTTCTCTTTTATTTAATAAATTAAAATAAAACATAACCTCTTTTTTTAAATTTATTAAATTGCTCTGTACCCATTCACATTCTTACTACGCATTTATATTCAATATCTTTTAATCTTTTCTTAAATTTATCTCTACCCATTCACATTCTTACTATGCATTTATATTCAAATTTATTAAATTTCTCTTTACCCATTCACATTTTTACTATGCATTTATATTCAAATATTTTATTTATATTTATAGAGTTATTATGTAGGTTTTGAATCTCAAAAGTTTTGCCACATTCATATTTTCTACAACTATAAAGTGACATGCCTTCTACTCCTTTTAATAAATGGTAGTTGTGATTTCTCTTTTTCATATTCTTATATTTCATCTTCATTTTTTTAATTTTCTTTTGAATTCTCTAAATTATTTATATTACATTATTTAATATAATCTTCATCTAAATGTTTTTTGCAATGTCGATTTTCTTTTTCGAAGGTAAGATGAGAAGATAATCAAGATTGAGGAGATATATCGTCATCGGATCTTTTACTAACTTGGGGTAAAAAAAAAGTATGAAATTATTGCTTTTGAAACTGAAATCCTTGAAATTTTACACATTTTTAACATAAACATGAAATTATTTTCAATTTACAAATTACTCAATATATATTGATGACATGATATGTTTTTTTAATTGTTTTGAGCCGTTTTTTCTTTTATGCTTATTAATCTTTGCTTCTGAGATTCATGACACAACTAAGGATGAAGAGAAGAAAAAGTTAACAATTATGAATTATGAATTATGATTGCTCAAATAATCTCTTACATTATACCTAAGAAAGTGAAGAGTTATACGTACGTCTTAATTTTTTTGATTTTTCAAGTTTCAATAACATTCAATTTCATAAAAGTAAATTAATTACGAATTTATTTTAAATTAATCATGGAATTTTAAAGGTTTTTGTAACTTTTATTCTTATGCCTATGTATAAATAATTTTTATAACCAATTTATTGCACATCTAAGTTTAGCTTTTTCATAATTAAAAAAAAAAAAAAAAAGTTTTCTCATTTCTTATTCTTATATTATAGGTTTTGCTTTACTTTTTCATCTTTTATTTATTATTTATATTTGTATTCATTAACTTATTTCTGTTTTTGCATTATTATTTTCTTATCTTTTAATCTAATCATCATCTTTATTTTCTTTCGTTATAATGTATGGATTGATTGATTTATTTATTTTTGAAAATTAATGTATTAATTTATTTAATTTAAGAATACAAGTTAAGATGTAAATGAGGAAGCTTGAGCATAAAACAACCATACAAATACCAATTTTTTTGAAAAAAGAGTCCAAATTAACATCTTAGCCTTTTTTGGGTAAAGTGTTAGATTAGAAAGAAGAGGCTAAGAAAATATATCGGACGTATTATCAATAATTTGTTGTAAATGAATATATATTTATATATATTAGGTTCAAAAATAATAAAATTATAAACGATTTGGAATATAACCAACTATACAAGCTAACACAACACCAACTCTTTTAGTAATACAAATATGTATTTGAAGATGAATTCACAATATTATTTCTATATATGAATGTTGATACCGAAATCTGGTCTTCGAGATCAATGGTGAATTTGTAATCGTGAGGGACGAAATACCTGCAAAACAAAGAAAATGGACACCGATGTGGTGTAAGCCACGCCGCCTCCGATGCCTAAGTCAGTCGAGATGGAACGAACGGGGTGAGTGAGTAGAATTTAGGGTTTTAGAATTGCTTACTTGGAGAGTGGGTGACTGACTAATTTATAGGAGACTGAGGTGGCTATTTTTTGTAGAATATTTTATTATACGAGGGAAATCTTCCTATTTAGACGGATATTCCTGATACCGATCCAAAAGAGCGGTTTTTAGCCCTGAAATAAAGTGTTTCTAAGCATATTTCTAGAGCATATCAGTCATATTAGAAGCCTAGATCACTTTAGAGCAGTCAAATATACATA
>JBBMEF010049587.1:0-12918 GCA_037832685.1 Sicyos baderoa
CATTGAGCTGTTGATTAGCTAAAGAGTAGTTAGTTAAACGTCTCTCTCAAATGTTATTAGTGGGCCCAGCTGAGTTGTTAAATCTGTTGTATTAAATAGTTTTATTAGTTTTGCATTAACTTTTAAATAATAGGCTTTTGTACTTTTGATCAATCAATGAAAACACTTTCCCTTTTATGATCAATCACTCTCTTCTCTCTGCTCATCTCATAATAATCTCATAATGGTTTATTCGAGGTCACCAAGAATTAGCTCAAAATAATAATAACTATTACCCTGAAATTTTAACTTCATCAAATTGTGTGATAAATTTTACCCATTGCATTATTTTTACGTTCACGTTCAGAAGCATAAAGATGCAAATTTCGTTAATATATTAAGCTAATCTCCAAATATGACACTATGACGTAAGCCACTATTAACATGAAAGATCCATACCAACTTAATTGATTAATATGAGATCCGATGAAAGAACTCAATCTAACCTGAAAATACCTCATTGTGACGAAGTTCCAATAAAAGAACACTTAAATAACAAATGATCATCACTAAACTCAACCATGTCTGAATGTTAAGAAAGAACTGTAGGATGGATAAACTGAATTTCATTTGAAGTATGTATAATCTATCTCAAATTGTTAACAAATAATAAATAAGTGCTTAATTAGAATATTACATCAAGTCATAATATAGCCTAACAAGTGGTGGACGAGGATGGAAAGTTTATCATGCACTAAACAAGCTAGGAAAGTGGTGTTCTCCATCCTCCCAATTAAGGTTAGAGCAAATAGAGGGAGTATACAAAGAATTGAAAAGTTCATAAGAAATAGTCTAATATATGAACATTTGCCTAGAGAATATAGATGTCAACTAATCTTAAATTTAAATATCTCTTATAAAGAAATTTATGTTCGAAACAAAACTTGTAAGTGAGTATAGCTCAACCATCATATCTAATGTGTTAATAATTATGAGGTTTGTGGTTTAAGTCCTACAATCTTTAAATCAACTAAATAAAAACTCATTAAAAAAAAGAACAAAAAGAAAATTTCCATATAATTGTACTTAAAAGAAAGCTATGAAAAATTATGTAAATGTAAAATAAATGTCGAATGAAATTCAAAATATTAATTGGGGGTGTAGCTCATATGGTAGAGCGCTCGCTTCGCATGCGAGAGGCACGGGGTTCGATTCCCCGCACCTCCATTTTTCAATAATTAAATTGTTATTTTCCCTTTGCTTCGATTTTAAGATTAATCATAATTTATCTTAAAGGTTGCTCTACTCACCATATAGCAAATATAATTGTAGACATAATTAACTACTTAAATATGAACCATCCATAATTAAAATGTAAGAAATCAAATAACTCATCAATTTGTAAAATATGAATTTACCCCTATTTATTATTTGTTCTTTTAAAGCATAACCACGACAAGTGGACTTACCAATTTAGCAAATAAGTTTGTTTAATGTAAAACCTACTATACGGGTGGTTATTAAGGGGCAAAATTGGATTTATAAGAAAATGCTTTTTTTTTAATAAATACACAAAAATAGAATTGTTATGAAATAATATTTTGACCATAGCCGTAAATATTTTCTTAAAATAATTGTTTAAGCCTCTATTTTTTTAGATTAAAATAATTGGGGGAATGCATATTCGAACTCATGACTTCTTGGTCATTAGGTGCTTATTTTGGCATTCTTTGAATTTATATTAAATTTGTGCAATTTTTATCTTAAACTTTAGAGAATTTGTACTATATAGCAACTTTAGGACCCTCTATTAGAATTATAGCACATTTTTATCAAAAATTGGTTTATACCAAAATTTCAAGTGATTGAACTCAATCTGCAGTATTTGATTGTATTCAATCAGTTTGTTAAGTGATTGAGCTTATCAATCAATTACCAGTTATTGAACTCAATCACTTGAAATTTTGTTATAAACCAATTTTTGATAAAAATGTACTATAGATGCAATTTTTTTATCTCATTTTTGTTGTAATGAAAAACCCCATTAAACTTTATTAAATATCTAATACATCTCTAAATTCTTATATTTGTGAATACTTATAACTTTAAATTTTGTCTTCTATGTAGACCAAAAAAACTATTGAAACTATTTTGTTTTATATTTAAGTGTCTCAATCAATTTGCATGAGCAAAAATTACAAATTCATAAACTTATTATTATACTTTTTAAAGAAAGAATAGCACAAGATAGAAGAAAAAAACGTTGACTAAATAGTTATGATTATTGTGGTTCTTGCCCGCAACAAATATCTGAAATTGAGATAGAAGCAAAAGATACATGTCAATTATCGATGTTTAAGTTTATACATGCATTTTCGTCCTATCATACCATTAGAGTACCTATCAAGCCTTAAATAATAGCATTCCAATAGCTGCTAAAAAAGAAAACTTCATTTTGAAGCTAAGCTAATTCCAATTTCCTTAAGGGTGTTTGTTTAAAGGAATCAACGAACTATTAGAAATGAGATTTTACAACACTTCTTTACACAACCACATCCAGACAAGTTATTCTAATCACTCATTTTTAATCTCTCATTTTTAACTACTTAAAATAACCATTCATTTTTAACCACTTAAAATAATCATTCATTTCTAACAACTCATTTTCAATCATACATTTATAACCGCTCATTTTCAACCCCCCAAAATAATCACTCATTTCTAACCACATTCAAATAAACTATTGTCTATAACCCGTTTACAACACTTCTTTACACAACCACATCCAGACAAGTTATTCTAATCACTCATTTTTAATCTCTCATTTTTAACTACTTAAAATAACCATTCATTTTTAACCACTTAAAATAATCATTCATTTCTAACAACTCATTTTCAATCATACATTTATAACCGCTCATTTCCAACCCCTCAAAATAATCACTCATATCTAACCACATTCAAATAAACTATTGTCTATAACCCATTTACAAAACCATCATCCAAACGAGCTATTAACTATAACCTCTACAAATAACCACATCCAAACAAGCTATTATTAACTATAACCTCTACAAAACCATCATCCAAACTCAAATTTCTAATCACTCAAAATAACCTCTCATTTATAGTCACTCCACAATTTCACATCCAAACACCTCCTTACACACAACAGTTATCATCCAAACTCTCCTAAAAACCTCCTATTTCTTTCTCACCATGATAAAGTTGTTCCAAAGGACTTTTTATTTCCTTTGAAAGATCTGCACAAATTCTGGACAAGAATATATGTAATATGCACAAGGCCTTGTGAAAGTCCTTGCAGCTACCAACATAGGCAGTTATAGACTTCTAAGACTATGCAGATTTCACCATATTTGAATACAATCATAAAGAAAGATAAACCGTCCCTCAAACGCGCATCTGCAAGGATGTTAATTTCCTCATTGTAGTCGATTCTATTTGCCGGTTGCTTCGGAATGAACTCTGTTATACAAACGATATATTGTGGTCGATCTCGACATCTGGGGTTCTCTTTGCATCACAGCAATGACATCTTTGACAGAAATACTACGAGCCACCTTAGTTTGAGTTGCATTGATTTGGTTCCTACCAAATTTCCTGGAAGTTCCTGCGCAAAATTAAAAAAAAAATGCGATTATTCATAAAAGATATTGATGCTGATGAGGGTTCGTGATTGTCATTTCTCTAGAAACAAACTTGTTATGTCCACGGGTAACTGTGGACAGGATGTGCGACAAAAGTGGACTGCATAAGCATAGCATGTTTGATTTTCAGAACCCGATATGACAATATTGTCTAGTTTAGTGTTGAGAAACACCCGCATTAGACATGCCAGCCGGAGTGATAATACCTTTTCTATCACCTTGGTTGTCCTTCCCATGTCTTCCTGCTGCTGATGAAGACTTGCGGACGGCATCTTTCCCTGACTGAGAACCAGAAGCTGAATCCGTTCCACCTTCACGTTTCTGTCGCGCCTGCTCAGCCATAAGTTGCCATTTCGATAGCATGTCATCTCCTCCAACAGCAGCACGGGCAGCAACATTTGCTGCTGTTGTTCGCATTTTATCGTCTTCCTCTTTGTTTGCCTAAACCACAGAAGAAATTAACACAGGACTCCTAATCGATCAAAATGTTAAAAGTTTAGTCTCAAAATGTACACTCAATACTTTAACTGATTTCATTCGACCTTCATCTTTATCCTTGTCGTCAGCAACTTCTAGACCATCCTCCGGCTGCATGGCAAAAACAATTACAAAAAGAAAAGAAGAGACCCCGAGAGAGGAGGGAAATAAAACTTTTCTCAGCTACACTTAATGAAATTATGTTTGATAATTGGTACAATTATTATATTATGTTTTGACATGCCACATCCCATAAATATTTGTTCATTTTGCAAAAATATAGTAAATACATTTTTAATAGAAGAAAGACAGTCAATAAGAAGATAGATAAATCTTTTCTGAAAAATGAGGAGAAATAATTAAAACCTACAAATCAATACTTTTTTAAATAGAAGAAAGACGGCCAATAAGAAGATAAGGAAAAAAATCTGAAAAATAAAGAGAGAATAGAGATAATTAAAAACCTACACAAACAAATAGAGACGAAATTGTCCAATGCACTGCACAATTTTCCTAAATCCTACGTATGATTGTTATACGACGTGCTTCACATAAAGGATACTATTGTAAGGTCCTAATTAGAATGCAAGCAGGGAAAGCAAAAGAAATGCTCACATCATTAAGCTTTCGAAGTTTTTCTTCTTCGGCCTGTTTCTTCTCCCATTCTTCCCTGGCTTTTTGGTTAACTAACGCAATTTGTTGTTGAACATCTGAAGTAATAAATGTTCGGTGCCTTGGTTTCTCGGCGTCCACTCGCTAGAGAGATCAATCAAAACTATGAACATACGGTAACATACAACTTCCAGGAATATGGTGCAAAAATGAAGTAGAAGAAAACTAGTGTTAGAAATGAAAGAAAATACACTAACCTGCTTTGACAGCCTGATTAGATTACTAATAAACCCACGTAATCTTTCTTCAACACACTGTAGTTACAGTCGTTACAGCCTATTAGACTGTTACTAATAGGTCGCCAAAAAATAATTGATCAAAGGGACGAGCATCTTACCAATGAGAGACATCTCTCAACGTCATTGCTCATGCCCTTCAAACCACATTTAGACACTGAAACATACAAACACACCAATTAACATTTAATCAGTCACTATAAAAATGATGTTCCTTCTGCTCAGTTAACAAAAATAATAATATTGTTCACATAGACAGAACAAACCAAATATTAATTAAAGAATTGAACACTCACTGATATCTACCAGCTTTTTCTGCAATGGGGCTTTCTGCAATAGCAGCCTCTCTTCTTCTTCTTGTACAACTTTCCGTGAAGCTTCAAAAGCTCGACTATCCTCCTTTGCACTATAAAATAGTTGTTCTTCTTCTTCCTACTCAAAAGCAGACATTTTTTCAGTATTCAGGTTTTTTCAGTATGAACTAGAACTAGAGGTAGAACTAACCATTAAAGAAATATGAGAATTGTACCCGAATATTAACTCCACTGACTGCAGTGACATCGTTAAGATGTTCAATGCTTTGATCCGAAAATGCCCCAGATACTTTTTGCTTCTTACTGTTAGGTACAGGTCAATAATAATGTTTTTTTTTTTATAAGAAACAATACAAGTCAATTATATTTGAAAAGATTAAGAAGGTTAATTGTGAATAATCTAATGACCCATTTGTTTATATATATTAGAAGATAAACTTCACTTTCAGGATTTAAGACAAGACTAAGAGTGAAAGCAGGTTCACCTTGATAGGGGTGGTGAAGAGCCAAGTGCTTCAAGAGGCTTCTTCTGGCCGAAGGCTGCTTTTTTTTGAGGTACCCTATTTTGCATTCCAGGAGTAGTTGCAGGAACCTGAGAGCTTAACTGCAAATCCAAGGAACAAATGGTATATGTAGTCTGCAAACAGTTGATACATCATACGTGCAAGCCAAGAGCATAAGAGTTCCCGATATACATTCTTCACGGAGATATACGAACACATAGCAGAGACCAGTACCCATTCAATCATTTAATACATGTACTACCGTACACAATTTTTTGCAACAAACTACAAAAGATTATTTTTTAAAAAAAGACAACAGAAAATTATGGTAGGAAATTGATGAACCATGTGTAAACTAAACTCTCAATTATTTTTATCCTATAAATAAGAATCAAAATTAATAGCGCTCAAGTTATAACAACGAGAATGAAATATAAGGTTACAAGAGCCATGACCTCTTGGTTCATGACAAACACTTATGCCACTAAGCTATTTGATACGATTCGGCCCATTGAGTATTACTGTATTAGGAATATTAGTATTATTATTTATTATTTATTAGTTAATTGCTATTTTAATTGTATTGGGCTTTTATGATTTATTAGAGTATTATTAGTAAATTAGGTTATTTCTAGGTTTACTATAAATAGGGAAGGTCATTTGTTAGGCATCCATTGAATTGTAGTCTTTTGTACTCTGGCTCTTTGAGAGATCTTCTCGAGAGATTTATCGTAGTTTAATAGAAAAGTGTGGTAGATTCTATCACTATTGTTCTTAATGGCATACAAAATTGACTTTAACAAAATTAAATGTAGGACCAATGCACAATCTAGCAGTACTTACCACAGCACTAAAGTTATGTAGAGAACTTGCATCAGAAGAAATTGAATTTGCAGCATTGGTAGATGTTGGGGGCATAACATTGTTTGAATTAGGAAACCCCTTTTCAGAAGTTTGTTTTTCAAGAGCGTCCTTCACAATTCCAGGGGTTGTGTTAGTTTGTTCGGTCTGCGTGCTAGAAGCAGATGACAATCCCTGCACATTTGAAAGCTGGGCGTTGTTCTGCTCAGAACCCTGATCAGAAGGTTCTTGTTTAATGTAACTCATTGATGACAAAGTTCCTGCGTTCTGCTCTTTACTCGTAGAAGATTTCCAGGACACTGGATTTTGCTGTGAAGCTAAGTTGTTATGCAAGTATGGAACATTTCCACCCTGCACTCGCTTGGTATCATTTATAGCAACTTGCCTGTCAAAATTGGGAGCCTGCTGGGGAATTTGCTTCACCTGACCCTCATGAGGTTCGGGCTTAAGACAAAACGAAGTGGCATTGATGTTTGACCCAGTATACTGCTGATAATTACCATTGTTTCCATACATAGCAAAAGATTTCTGTTGATAGTGTAGCTTCTGCTTCTCAAGTCCTGAAACAGCAACCGAGGGGCGTTCCCTTTCCTGAATAGTGCCTGTATTTGATGAAGTTAATTGATTTCCATTACCAACAGCTCGCTGTTCTACTTCTCGTAAAGATTGCATATTCTTGTCTATGGTAGGATAGCCTGAACTACTCTGCCCTTGGGATGCTGAAGAAGGGATGTATGATTGAACTGCAGGAGAATTCATGCCTTTCTGATGAAGTTGTGCAAATGGTCGCGGATCAGAGAAGTTTGGTGCACCAGGACCCATAGATGGCATTCTAGGAGGACGTTGCATTACTGGGGGTTGAGGCTGTAAATGAAAAAGGTTCAGAGTGGAACCTGAGGAAGGTAACCATAACTCACAAGCAGAGTCTGATTTAAAGTAATCAATATGCACTTAATAAAATAATCATGAAAAGAAATCAATTTAAAGCCGACCTGTGATTTTACTTGACTAACTGCTAATCTTAGCATCTGATCACCCACAACACCCCTCATGATCCGGACAAAATCATCTTTGTTCATTTCATTCCTCTAAAATACAAGTTACAAATATATGAGACAACCTATACATTCATGAATCATCCAACCATTTCTTTTAGCACGTTGCATCATAATTTAATAAGATAGAAAATAGAAAGGCACGGTCACATGAACAAAACTTCCAAGTAGAGAGTAGATTCTAAGGGTAATCTTTTTCTTTCTTTTTTTTGCAACTCGAAAATCGGAGCTTCGCTCCACTACACCTAGGGTAACCATGCCCGCCCCTGGGCTAGGCACTAGGAAACATCGAAGGAATGGAGACACAAGAGGTGTCTACAAATTAATGTCACAAGTGAGTCTCAAACCTAGAACCTTGAGGGGAGCACACATTCAAAGCCCAAGTCTTCGGCCACCGCGCCACCTTTTAGGACAAATTTTGAGGGTAATTACATGACTCAATTCGTTTTTAATTATAAAAAATCGACAAGATTCTCCTAAAAATATGGTATACAAACTTTTTTTTTATAGGAAACAAATAACCTTCATTGATATGGTATACAAACTAAATTGAGAATTTTAAGGAAATACCCGACACAATCACACAACTTCTTCTTAACTACCCAAACTGACTAATCACCCTTAACAATCATCCAGCACTACTCTGTCTATTGCGTTTCTTATAAACCCTTGTGATAGAGGTCTATCATATTTCTCCGGTCTTTCTTCTCTTTATAGCACCACCGAGCACCATCATTTTCTCATTGATAGTGTGTTGCTTTCTTCCCTCCTTTCTCCATACAACACCTACCGAATGTGAGATTATCGAGTCTCACTCTTTTGTTATAGGAGATTCCTTCCTCTTTCCAAAGCATCGAGCTCCGATTTCATTCTCTATTTTGAGAACATTTCTTCGGAATTTTAGAGAACCACTCTAGGACTCGGACCCCTTATTGGTGAAGCCACGATTAATATGACAGATACATTTTGCAATCTGTCTTTGCACTTCTTCTTTCACATTCATACGGCTACAGACATTCGAGAACCATCAACATTATATTCTAAGTGAATTACACATCATCATTACCAAAGTTTACATGTGGGCAAGTAACCTTCAAGAATATATGTTGGTGATTCCATCACCAATTCTACAAGCATCGAATTGGGAGGCCACAAACAAGGACATCCGGCGGGTTTCTTGTTCTCTTCTCATCGGCGACATCGACATGCATGGCTACAGCGACATACAACTCTTATTCTTTTGTGCAATAGCTTGTATTTCCGGATTACCTTTTGTTTTTGTTTTTGCCTATGTTTTTTTTTTGAATTTAACTACAATTGGGGACAGGCGGATTTAAACCTCTTGGTTGCCGGTAATACATGATGTCATTGGAGTACTGCTCCTTTAGAACCTTTTTAGTTTGACTTCTTCTCTCCTATTTCTCTTCTCCCTCATTTTCTCTTCTCTTACCAATCTTCTCAGTAACTCTTTCATATAGAAATGAAATGGTTTGTTTCCTATATATATATATATATATATATATATATATAAAATATTACGAAGGAATTTGAAATGACATAAATCAATGTGGTAATAACAACCATACAGCTTGTCTAGTAAGTCTTTTGAGGGTAGATGCACATTCATAACACCTAACATCATTTTAAAAATAGAGAACTTAAACCTTCAGAAAATGAAAGAACACAATGCATTACCAAAAAAAGCCCCCAAAAGGAGGCAAACTACATAAATGTCCTCCAATCAACCAAAATCAAACATAATGGACAATTACAAAATTGCTAAGAATTAAAGCCCACAAAGACATGTTGAACCTAGTAAGAACCCAAACTTCACCCCAAGACCTCTCAAGCCTTCTAAAGGTTGTTATTAATCTCCACCAAAAGACCCTACAGAACAAAGCACACCCAGCCTGCCATAAAAACCTTCATTTATCACGAGAAGATGATAGTATTGCCCTTAAGAGGAACTAAGAAATAAATGGGCAATTAGTTAGGGAGTTAGCTATGGTTTATGGTTATAAAGGGGAGGGGATTGGTAGCAAGAATGTATGCAAATATTGAGTGATTTCATTAAGACTAAAGAGAGGATTCTCTGGAGGAGGGAGGTTCCAACTTCCAAGTTTCTATTAACAATTTGGCATATCTTGTATTCACTTTATCTTTTATTTCAATATAATGTTCTTGTGTTGGAAAAAAAAAAAGTTGATAAGGAACTCCTCAATATCTCTAAGCAACCTCTAGGTTTAGCCAAACTTAGGCCAAACATCTAACATCAAACCCATGTTTCAAAAGGCTATTGAGGCTTACGTCTTGAGACTCTCTTCAAGACGAGGCTCTAACTTTTAGCCTCAAGTCTTACACTTCTGATGGATCATAAGAGGCTTACGCCTTGATGATAATGCACTAAGACTTAAAATTCCTACGTTTTGTAGAATAACTAGAAGAATAGTATTAATATTTTTCATTTATATAATATAAGGGTTTGAACTATAACAATATAGATTTTCTATTATAAATTCTTTTGTTAGAAAGACACAATTGTTTCAAAATTGTCAATTTGATAATTTGTTGGCTTATTTTTCTCTAGCATCTCTTTTTGGAGTTCTTTGTTGTATTCACTATAGGTGCTTGAAGAATTCACTTGTGTTTCATTCATCAATGAAATTGTTTTTTATTCCAAAAGAACTCAATCCTGTTAGTGTTGGTGTTATGTTTTATGTATTTTTACGAAAGTATTATGTTTTACCATACATGTTTACACAAATTTAGATTTTTTTATAATATTTTTAATTAAAATTGAGCCTCATGCGGCCTCGAGCCTCTTCAAAAGAAAATGTCTCGAGGCTGCCTTTAGCCTTTTAAAACATTGGCAATAACAAGTGTACTCCAGCTTGTATACTTACCTTCAATCTGTTAAATAAAGTCTGAAGCTGCATAGCTCTATCTTTATCAAGCTGAGGCATCAATGCAGGCATCAATAAGGCAAAAGATACCTGATTGCTACGATTTAATGAGTTATTTGCCTGTTCAGAAGCCATTGCCTGCTGATTACTCATCTTTTGCAACTTCAAGTATTGAGATTCATTTTCCCGGTTCTGCATTCGGTTTGAATCATTCACAAGGATCGGAGCTTTTTCAGAACTTTGCAGCCCTGATGTTTGAGAAAGCTGAGCAGAAACTTGTTTCGACTCCCCTTGTTCACGGCCTACTTGGGCTTGGTTATTCGAAGCTTGGAGGGAGCCAGCATTATGTTGCTGCTGATTTTGAGGTACTGATGTACATTGCTCTAGTTCCATGAGAGATGTCTGTTGCTCTTGCTTCACACGAAAATTTTGATCTTGTTGTACATGAGATTCATTATTTTCATTTTGCACAGAAGCTTGTAGCGGGAGGTCAGAAGAACCATCGCTTCCGCGGGAGAAGGCTGCATTTTTAGTCACAAATATCAAATCAACAATTCCTAATTTCAATCTGAACATCCAAGAGCCAGTAGCCAGTAGCTAGTCAACGAAAAGTCGTATGCTTGAATTCAAACAAGTTTTTTTTCTACACAGTTACAGAAAAATTTCAGCATTTGCCAATAAAATTTCCCAAAAGATTCAAGATGGTGATGGAGGTGAAGCTATGACAATGAAGCAATAACTAGAAATACAAAAAGGCAAAAATATCTTCACACCAAAACTGTAAATATATTCGGTTTCCACCGAAACAATACTTTTTTTTTTTATATCCGTGACTGTCAGGGCCAGCTTTCAGATGGTATCAAATGTCATTGTCTTGGGATATCTTATCCATCTCCCCAGGAAAATGTTTATCTCCAGAAAATATTTGGAAAATGTTTATCTCCAGAAAATATTTGGAGGAAGTTTGAGGCAATAACAGGTCTTTGATGTCATTAAATGTTTTGGGCTGCCAAATTCAATCAAGGCTAGGGGGGCTGACTTTTCCTGACGCTAAGTCATCCTACTTAGAGGACTAATTAAGAATATGTGGAGTAGTAAGCCGATCCCGCTGATCGCGATTTTGTTTTGATCGTTCCCCAGAGGTTGGTAAATCAGTGTGGGAATGTCCCATTTCAGCTTTCTTTAAGTTTCAATATATATATATATATATAGGATTCCAAAAAGGTGGTTTCCGTTTTCGACTAATGTCACGGGACACACCGCTTAACCATACAACATTCGGATGTCAAGGATAATTAATTCCTAGGTAGGTGGGCAGCAAAAGAACACTAAAATGGGTGTTTTGAAGTTGATTGAACAAATCCAAGTCATTTGAAAGTTTAGAGTGAAGAGTGTGTATACCTGGTGCATCTGATTGTTGAATGTCTCTATTCAAGGCAGCCTGAAAAGCATCCACAGCTGCGCCTGAATGCATAGTTTCATCCTGAATGCAAATATTTATGAATCTTAGGATGAAATTTGTACACACAACAATGACAAAAGCGCTGAAAGTGAAAGAGACAAACAAAACCTCGTCGTCCTCCAGAAGCTTCATGATCGAGGGGTCCATAACAATCAGCCAGATATGAAAAACAGTTGGAAGCGATCACTGGTGTTGAAGAAAAAGAAATCAAATAACCCGAAATCAAAGGGGGCGTACAAATTGAGGATTGCAAGAAGAAGGAGAAGAAGAAGAAGAAGAAGAAAAGGTTAAAGTCTGAGAAGAAAATGGCGGTACCGGCGATGTAGCCACACATGGGCTCGAGAAGCTTCAATGGCGTAATTTTATTTTCTGAAGTGGAAAAGAAGAAAAGGGAATTAATTTGGGTATAAGTAAGTTTAAATTTCTAAAACAAAAAACGGAAATTATAGTTACTCGACCTATTATGAAAACTAATTGCATATTTAGGCATTTAAGTTTTTTTTTTTTGCAAACTTGTATTTCCATTTAATTTTTAAATTTAAATATTCTTTTTAAATTCGATTTTGCCCCTGGTTTCATTAAATGGAGGATTTCGATTTTAGGCTTAATGATATTAAATGCAGGATTTCCAATTAATCACTTCCATTTTATAAATGTCAACCTTTAAATGATTTTTAATTTTTATCTCTCTTATTTATTCCTTCGGTTTATGTTTTATCTATCTTCTTCATCTCTCATACACCATTTTCTTTTCTTTTCTTCATTTTCGAATTCTCTTTTCATCATTT
>JBBMEF010049598.1:0-12917 GCA_037832685.1 Sicyos baderoa
GTTGCAATTGATTCAAGATGCCTCATTTGTATAATTGTAAATTGCTACATTAATGGGGATTTGATGAGATAACCCTTCCATTCAATTTTGAGCCGATGAAAGAAACATGAATATAAACAACAAGAAGAGAAAAGTGAGGGAGGCAATTGAACCAGAGGATTATGAAGGGGGAACATGAATCTAACTGGAAGAGAAAACCTTTTAACAACCTCCATATTCCCCTTCCCAAAAAATAGGCAAAATCAACCTCCATACCTCCTGTATTGAGCCGACTGCAGAGAGGGGTAAAATGGGGAAGAAAAAACCTTTTAATAGCTGGCATGTAAAAAAAAGACATGGAATTAAATGTTTAAAAGGGGTAGCCATCTCATTAATTGTTTTAAAAAAAGTAGCTATACACTACTATTTCCCATAAATAAAAAAGGGAAATTTGTCTTCAAAAAAAAAAAAAAGAAGGAAAGTTTGTGAATGGTCTGTTCTAAAAAAATAATTATAAATATAGCTAAAAATAAAAATATCTACATTTATAGTCATAAATACAGTTCAAGGTATTATTTAATATAATGAGTACATGTATGGAAAGGGGGACAAATACCACTTTTTAAGATCGAACATGTGAACTGATATTGAACTAGTTTACAATCAAACAATTAAGCTATTACGCCATCGACCTATTTGGTATTATACATTATTAATATTGTATAATTATTACTATCTATGATTATGATTACTACAATTTTTAAAAAAGATTTAAAATTATTTACTTATTTTGACTAATATTGTAAATTTTCCATAAAGAAATAGGGTTCAATCACATGTCAAACCAAAACTACTTACAAGAAAAATTGTGAAAAATATATAAAAAAAAAGGAGAGATAAGAAAGCACAAAGGAGAAGCCTTTTCGGAGGGTTTGTTTTCAATTTCAAATTTGTTCAAAATAACTCCTTATTTTTAATCACTCATTTTTAATTATTCTGCTCTGATTAGTTTATTATATTATATTACTTCTTATTTTGATATTCGGCTTGAATTGTATAATAATTTATGTATTAATTGTCAGATACAGTATAACATGGTTAAATCCGGAAAAATAGTCCAACAAGAAGCTATGACTGATGCAACGGTGGAAACTATAGTGGAACCAAAAGAAGCTATATATGATTAAGGTGAAATTCAAGATGTAGCTTGAAGGATTTATGTCATGTCTATTTTAATGTTGTCAAACAATGATTCTCTTTGTTAGTTAAGTTCTTTTGTTACTGATATATCATTTAATGTTAACAATTGGTTTTCCAAAGGTTTCTTGATGTGTTGTTATAAACAGTAGTATAGAAAATTTTGATACTTAGTTTACAAAGGTAAATCATGATGCAAAATCAATTTCACTAAAAAATATTAGAGTATTATTAAGTGCAAAATTCTCGTACCAATGAAAATGTAATACAATATTTACTAAAAACAATAGGACAGTTCACTAAACTAATTGAGTCAATCAAAACACATGTCGATGAATCTCATACTTAATTGAGTCAATCATGCGAATTAAGATTTTGTTAGATCGTCGACATCAATAACGATGACGTTGGTGGACTGCATAAACCTGTAAGAAATTATCCATTCAATCTACTTTTTTTTTTTCTTTTCGAAATCAGTATATAACTATACAGTTTGGATAGAACTGAATCCTGTCGGAATAATGGAAGTTTGAGAACAAAAATCGAGACAAAAAATCTTGTCAACGTCGAAATGGAGTTTTGAGGAGGGGTCGAAGAACTCATGGGCTTCAACCGTAGGAAGTTTGTCTTCCTTGGTCGGGATGTTCGGTATTACGACGATAAAAATGGGCAGTTACTTCTCTCGTACGAAAGGAAAAGAGGTTGAAGACGAAGGAAAAGAAAAAATTGTTTTGAAAATGAATAAACTAATGTTTAAAATCGTATTAAATGTAAGGTAGGAGAATATGGTATTAAACTTTTTTTGAAAATCTGTATATTTAATAAGAAAATTAGATTTGCCAATTAACTCTTTTTTTTCTTCTTCATGTGCAATTTATTTTCTCAAATTGGCTTAGGGAGCACAAATTCTCAATATAAAACCTCAAACACTGACAAAATTAACAATAAATAATAGAAAGAAAATTAACCATTTTTTCCCCTTTTAATCTCACCTAGATTATGTAGGAGGTGTTTAGATGAAGTTTTGAATGAAAAGTTAGTTTGAAAAATTATTTATAATAGTTAAAAATTAAGAGTGATAGTTAAAAAATTGTTTCAATGTAATTTTTTTTTTTTTTTGTAGAATTGAAGACAATAGTTTGTTTGGATATAAATTTAAAATGAGTAGTTATTTTTGGTAATTAAAAAAATGATTAGAAATGAGGAGTTAAAAAAAAATTATTTTGATAAATTAGAAATGAATGATTAAAAATGAGTGATTAAAATTGACACATTATTTTAAATAAGTATAAATAAATAATTAGAATGGAGTGATTACAAATGTAGAATTATTTTAAGAGTATAAATGATGAATTATCATGAATAGTTACACAATTTTTATTTTAATGTAATTTGTTAAAGAGTAATTAATAAATGTTTATTTTAAATCATCTTTAGATTCAACAGATAACACCCCCAGCGGGTCAAGAATTGGAAGTTGGCTGTGTCATTATCACAAACATATGTTGAGCAGATAGAAACGAAGAAAAATACATTTAGTGTCACATATCAACAAATAACTTAAATTATTTCTCACCGTTTTAATTAATTGAATTGTTAATTTGATGATTAAATTTAATTTCTTGATATATTACTTTGGTTGTTTTATTACCATTCATTTTATTTAGGGATTTTTGCAATCAAATTGATAAAATATTTACAAATTTGAAAAAGTTTAACAACCATAGTCAAGTGTACGCTATAAATTAATATTTTTTAGAGAAATAATTGCATGTTGCGCGGGCAGCATACAACTACTTAATTGGCTAAATCTTAGCCATTTATTATATTTGTAATTTTGAGAAATAACTATTTAAAAAAATAACAAAAATAATAGAAGGTCAAGATTTGGCTATAATAGGTAAGGGCAGCATGCAATTATTCCTCTATTTTTTATACTGAATAACTAATATATAATACAGTCTATTGTATATTTGATTATCGATATTAAATATTTTTAAATTTGTATGTAATTATATTGTAAAATTGGACTATTCAGTACAATTTCTCTTTTATTTACATATAAAGTCTCGGAATGTTAGTTTTCCATTTCAGGTAATATGCTTCAAATTTGAATGTAAAAAAAATTTGGAAGTAGATTAAAAATAGGAGTTTTTGTATGAATAGACTAAATTGATAAAATATTTACAATAATAAGTAAATTTTAAAAAAATTAGCAATCATAGTCAAATATACGGTATAAAGTAATACTTTGTATATTGAATAACCTAATATATAATATAGTACGATAAGTATTATTTATATTGTATATTTGACTATATTTTTTAAATTTTTTCAAATTTGTCTAGATCTGTAATTATTTTGTAAAATTGGACTATCTAGCACAGTTTCCCTTAAAAATAATCTTTGAGTTCCTTAATGTTTTTAATAGACTAATTCTTAGGGGTGAATATGGGTTGGGTTGAGGTGATTTTCAACCCAACCCAAAAATTCGGGTTGGTCAATTCTCCAACACAACCCAACCCAATCCTTTATTTTCGGGTTGAATTGAGTTGGATTATCGGGTTTACAGATTTGCATCTAACGTCTTTTTTTCGATTCCTAGAAATATAAAGCGAACATTAACATAAATAGATTCTTATTGCAAATGCGAAACTCAACCTACCTAACTTCGAAACCTTAATAATAGGTTGAAAGTTTAAAAAATGTTAAAAAAACAATATAATAATAATAATAATAATAATAATAATAATAATAATAATAAAATAAATATTCATATACATATAATATAAATAATTAAATAATATAATAATTATGTTATAAGTAAAAAAAAGTATTTTTTAAATTAAAAGATAAATTCGGGGTTGGTCGAGTTGAGTTGATTTTAGGTCAACCGTTAAATCCAACCCAACCCGTTTATGTATTCAACCCAATCTAGAGTTGGATTGGGTTGGTTCGAGTTTTTCTAGTTGTTGGGTTTTTGGGCACCCCTACTAATTCTAGCATTAATTTTCAACTTTAGAAATTCTCAAAAAAAAAAAAAAAAATCTTTAAAATTTGACATTAAAAAAGAGGGCCTTAAAATTTGACATTAAATTCAAAGTTGATAATGTGTTAAATCGCATTAATGTTAGATTCTCATGAAATTTCATCTTACAATTTTATCATACGGTAAAAAAATATTTAAAAGATCAAAGTTATTATTATTGTTATTTTTTAAAGTTTAGCCCTATTTTTTAAACTATTAAAGCAAAGTTTAGCCCTATTTTTTAAACCAGACTTTAATAGTTTTTCATTTAAAACAAATGAAAATAGCATTTTTTTTTTTTTTTTTTTTTAAGTTTAAAGGTATTTTTTATTTTTTTTCAAAATTCAAATACATGTTTAATATAAATCCCATAATTCACGGATATGTTTGATAAATTAGTATTTTCCTTTTTCACCTTTAATTATGAAAAAAAAAATTACAAATCATTTTTCTTTTTTAATTGGGAGTAATAATTTAATAACAAGGAATCAACCACAAATTCTATAAGAAAGTTATTATTGTTTACGAATAAGATAAGAATAAAATACATACTTTTGATGAAATATGTGACCTTAAAATCAAATCAAGTTATCATTAATTAATTAAACTAACACGTTATTAACCTTAAAAAATGTCTTTTTTTCCCTCATTTGTCCACTTCTTTCGACTGAGTTTCTCTGAATTTCTATTTTAAATTTTAGGCAATCCTTCTCTATATGAAATTCCAAAGTTTTTTTTTTTTTCGTCTTTGTAAATGCCTTCCTTTTAATTGTTTCAAATATTATATCAACGCCTCAATTTATGTAAATCGATTAATTAATATCAGTAGAATAAAAATTTATAAAAAAGCAGAACGATCGGGTTGTTTATATTTCAAAATAAATTGAGATATAGTAAATTCTCTATCCTACATTAGAATTATAGCAACATTTTAAAAATATTGCAAATATAGTAACTTTTTTTCCAGATACTATTGATAGACTTTATCAGACACTATTAATAGAGTCTATCGGACATTATTGATGAAGTCTATCAGACACACTATTAATGGAGTCTATCAGACATTGTTGATAGAGTCTATTAGACACTATTAATAGAGTTTGTAAAATCTGATTTTGGTATATTTACCAATATTTTCATTTTTTTTTGCTATTTATGTAATTTTTTTGTCTTATTGTGATATATATGCCAATTTCCTATATATATATATATATATATATATATATATATATATTTGAATAAATTGGTTTAATTGGAAAGAGTGAGAAAAATATCTGATAGGGGACATGTGGGGAGAGGATAGAAAATGAAGGGTTCATAATGAGGTGGTGGGGTTGTACAAATGGCATCCATGGGTGCCCCTTGATTTTTTTTTGTTTTCCCATATATATCTTTTTCCTTAAATTAAGTTTTTTTTTTTTTCCATTTTTTTAATTATTATTATTGGTTTATCAACCAAACACTAGTGATATTAGTAAAATTACTAATTTAGGCCTGACTTATTATTTTTAGATAATTTAGGCTTAGTTCGATAACGTTCGTATCTTCTCTTTTTTGTTTTGATTATATATATATATATATATATCCCTCCAAAATAATTGAGGATGTTTTTTTTTTTTTTTTTAGATTACAACAATTGAGAGACAAGAAAAACTTTAACTCAACATTTTAAAGTCATTAGGTGCTTAATAATGCCGATTGAGCTATTACTCTGTTAGCAATTAAGCACCAGTTTGGAACATAAATTATGAGCTGATAAAGGCTTTTAGTGAAAGATATGTGGATAATCGATAGTACAAATTGACTCAAGACAATTAGCAACCTTCTCGTGAACGTCAACAATTTGAACTAATTTTGTTCCAAAGTAAAGTGAAAGTCAATTTCTTGTAGTTTTTTATCTCTATTCATTTGTTTTCAAATTAATATTATTGAATTCTTTTTTAATGATATGTATTTCAAATTTATTAACAATTATATCATAAGATTTCTTTTTAAAGTAAAGAAACAAAAAATATTTATTTAAAAATTTAGGAATAAACTCCAAACTCCAAAATACAAAATCCAAAACAATAATTTTATTTTTATTTTTCTTGGATTATACAAAATTACTATTTCAAAGGTTTTACGAAAATGTAAAGTGGACCTGTTTTTTGTAAAAGAAAATTTGAACAAACTTAAACCTCTGATATTTGCTATATTTAAAATAAATAAATAAAAACCCCTCTGATATTTGCGTTTGTTTTTTCCTAATTTAAAGTAGAAAACAAATAAATAAACAAGGTTTCCATGGATGCCATTTGTACAACCCCACCAGAGCTTGGTTGATAAACCATTATTATTATTATTTATTTTTTTAAAATGTAGCCCAATATTATTAATAAAAAGAAAACCATTTTTGTAAGGAAAAAGATATATATGGGAAAAGAAAAAATCAAAGGGCACCCATGGATGCCATTTGTACAACCCCACCACCTCATTCTGAGCCCTTCATTTTCTATCATCTCTCTCACTCTTCCCAATTCAATAAATCTTATTTTTTTAATCATTTTTTTGTAAGAACTATTGAAATATTTAAATGAGATTAGCTGAGTTATAATGGAGAGTTATATTTAGTAGTTAAAAATTGAAAGTTATAATTAAAAATTCGTTTGAATGTAATTTTTGTGTAATAAAATTAGAGTGAAAAACGTGTTTGAATGTAAATTTAAAATGAGTAATTATTTTAATAGTTATAAAAATAATTAAATGAGTGATTGAAAATAAATTATTTTAATTGATTTGAAAATAATGATTAAAAATGGATTATCAGAAATGATTGAGTAATTATAAATGAATCATTAAAAATGAGATAATTTTAAAATTAAAAAATGAGATGAAATTAGTAAAAACTAATTTGGAAGAATGTTTTTCAAATTCTTAAACAAAATCTTACTTAAATATACCAAACAAACAGATCTAAAAGTTTTGACTAATATGATTTTCATAACTGAATTGGAGACTAATAACCAATGCTCCACCAACTCAATGATATTATTGTAAATCCCTTTATAAAAGCTTAGTCTCTTCCCCCATAAGTTGCACACACAACTCTTTCCCTATCCCATCTCCTCTAATGGCTTCCATTACCTCCTCCACTCTTGCCACCAAGCTCCAAAGGCCTTCCTTCCTAGACTCCTCCTTCCATGGCACCCCTCTGGCCCCTCCCTCGCTCCGCCTCAAGCCGGCCGCGGCCTCGTTCTCGATATCGGCCTCCTCCGCCGCCTCGCAGCCTCCCTACGACTTGAACTCCTTCAAATTCAACCCCATCAAGGAGTCCATCGTCTCGCGAGAGATGACCCGCCGCTACATGACCGACATGATCACCTACGCCGACACCGATGTCGTCATCGTCGGCGCTGGCTCGGCCGGTCTCTCGTGCGCTTACGAGCTCAGCAAGAACCCCGATATTCGCATCGCCATCATCGAGCAGTCCGTCAGCCCCGGCGGCGGTGCATGGCTCGGCGGCCAGCTCTTCTCTGCTATGGTATGATGTTCTTTTTTATGAATACCCTAATTTGGAAATCTCATCATTTTTTTTTTTTTTTTACCATGCATGCCATATTAGGTCTCTAGATTTCATCATTTTGAACAGGGATCTGAAGTTTAGATTATGTTAAATTAGTCATGTGTACTAGATCTGATTCTAAAATATTTGAGCCATGAATTTGGGTAAATTGTCAAAAAGTGATCTATTTCTAAAATTTACTTTCAAATTTATTGTCAAAATGGGTAAACAATTGAAAAATTAACTCATTCAATTTGGTCAACCTAAGAGAGGGTTTTTTTGTGAGATTTTTTGGGGATTAACCATTTTCTGTTATTTGATTCATGATTATGCCAAGAGGTCATAGTTATTTTACTTAAATTACTGAAAATACTTAAATTTATATTAATTAGAAATAATCATCTAAAAAAATAGAGGACAAAAAAAAAAAAACAAAGGAAACATGCATATATTTTGATGAAATGAATTTTATGTAAATCTATAAATAATAAATAAAGAAACTTAACTTTTGAAAGAAAAACAAATTGTCATTTGAAGAAATTGTTTTGAATGTGGCCCATTTTGACAATTAATTTTAGAATGGACCCCTTGTGACAATTTACTTTGATGAATTTGAATAAAAAGAGGATTTTTTTTGTATTTTTTTGATGATGGAATATAAATTATATTGTTTGACAGATTGTGAGGAAGCCAGCCCAACATTTCTTGGATGAGGTGGGTGTAGAGTACGACGAGCAAGACGACTACGTTGTGATTAAGCACGCGGCTCTGTTCACCTCGACGATCATGAGCAAGTTGCTTGCCCGCCCTAACGTCAAGTTGTTCAACGCCGTAGCGGCGGAGGACTTGATCGTTAAGGAGGGACGAGTGGCCGGCGTGGTCACCAACTGGGCGTTGGTGTCCATGAACCATGACACACAATCCTGCATGGACCCGAATGTCATGGAGGCCAAGGTGGTTGTGAGCTCTTGTGGCCACGACGGGCCCTTTGGAGCCACGGGTGTCAAGCGCCTTAGAAGCATCGGCATGATCGAGTCCGTCCCTGGAATGAAGGCACTCGACATGAACACGGCCGAGGATGCCATTGTTAGGCTCACCCGCGAGGTTGTCCCGGGCATGATCGTCACTGGCATGGAAGTCGCGGAGATCGATGGATCTCCAAGAATGGTAATACAACTAAATCAAATTATAACTAAATTTTGTTTTTGGGATTTGAATATGTTGTGTAATATTAATTGGCACCCTTATTATTTATCGAATCTAGAAATCTAACTAATGACCTAAAATAGGAAAATATCGAACATACTATTCTAATATGTAATGAATGTTGGATTGGATTCAGGGGCCGACGTTTGGGGCAATGATGATATCCGGGCAGAAGGCCGCGCAGTTGGCGTTGAAGTCGTTGGGGCATGCCAATGTCATCAAGGACGAAGAAGCAGAGCTGTTGCTCGCGGCGGGGGAGTCGCCCGAGGTCGCAGATGCTTGAAGGGCTTCATGAATGTCACCTAGTTGTGTTGTTGGTTTCAAACAAATAATTTGCTTTTTGGGTTTGTTTGTTTGTTTGTTTTGAGTGAGTTTTGAGTGATGAATGACTCTTATTTGCATAGCACAAGGGTTGGGGTTAGGGTTGGGAAAAGACAAAAATAGCACTTGCCTTTTTCTCTCCTCTCTTTTATTTTGTTAATAAAAATGAATGCTTTCCCCATAAATATCTCTTCTCACTTCCCTTACCCAAACAAACACACATCCAAAATTGTGATGCAAAACTCTGACATGACACCCCTAACAATTTGTTTGCTTTCAACTTTTGTTCTATTGCTCCAAATTTTTTTTATTATTATTATTTTTTTTTTTCGAAAAGAAATGTTAGATTTGAAAATATGGCCTTCGCTAATCATTAGTTTTTATTTTTTATTTTTTGAAAATAAGTCAAGAAATATGTTGAAACTGTTTTGGTACACTTATTTTCAAATACGTTTTTAAGTTTTTTTTTTTTGAAAGCTTGGATTTCTTTATTTTCAATGATTATGAGGATAATAGATTTTTTTTTTTTTTTTTTTGAAGAATAAGAGATATTCTTTTAAGTTGATCGATTATCACTTCTTTTTGTGGGTTTTTTAATAATTGATAAGTTTAAAATATTGATATTTATTGTGTTTTTTTTTTTTTTTTTGAGGAATTTATTGTGTTAATCTTTTTAATTGATTATAAAATTTATTTGATTTTTTTTTTCAGAAATTTTATTTGATTTAAACTTAAAAGAATTAATAATGTTTTTCTAAAGAATAATAATAATAATGTTGGCTCAATTTTGAGCCCAACTATAGAAATCAATAACTTATTATGAGAAACATTCAAAAAAGTAAAAAGAAAAAAGACAAATGAACTCTAAATGTATTTTATTTTCATTATTCACTTACCTTATGTAGTAGATATCTCCGCCTAATAAACTAAAATTATATTCTTCCTTCTTGTCAAGGAAAAAGAGCGTGTTTGTAATCACCCTCCCCAATTTATACTAAAAAAAAAAAAAAACGTGTCTATGTTTTGATTCAAACATATCAAAAGATTTTTCACTTTTTGTTGGCTGAAAATATTGATTTTAGCATCTAGTTAATTTTGAAGAGTTATTTAAGTTAGAAATAAATAATTAAAAATGAGTTGTTAATATTGAAAATTTATTTTGAATAATTATAAATGAATGATCAGTAAAGAGTAGTTAGAATAATGAAAAGCTATTTTTAGTAGTAAAAATGAGGAATTATTTTAAATAGTCATAAAAACTTGTTTGAATGTAATTTTTTAATGAGAAGTTAATAAATTCTCATTAAATAATTATGTAATTAATATTAGGCTTTTAACCCTCAAATAACTAGATGCTTACATCAATATTTTCAGTCAATAAAAAGTGGTGAACTCTAACGACATCTCGTACAACCTAGTAATCATATGAGGTTATAAAAATTCAAATTTCCTTTCTCCAATATAATTATATATATAAAAAAAATCAATATTTTCAAAATTAATATAATACAATTCTTAAAACCTTTTAAAAATACCTGTGACGAATTCATTTCATTGTTTTTGTGGTCATCGCCTCCATTTTTATACTAAAAATAATAATAAAATCTTTTGAAAATGTATCTTTAATTTTGTGGAATAATTGATTTAAACATAAAGGTGAGAAAAGAAGAGATGAATAATAAATGTTTGGCAAAATCAACAAGAGAGACGGACAGATTTTGAAAGGCCAAGATGGACCGGGTCCAATCCGGTCCGAATGGCTCCAATCTGTTTGTTGTGGTCCAATAATCAACTACATTTTGGACCACAATCACATATCCGAATCCCAAACCCGGTCCACTTCGATTGCGATTTTGTGCACTATAATACAATTTTCATCGACATGTCAACATTTTCATAAAGTTCGACATTGATATGAGATGTAGATCGATGAGAAACTAGTGGAATTTTGCTTTAAAGAATAATTATTATTACAAATACGAATGTAAATGTTAAGAATAATAAATTAGGAGATTCTTCCCGTATAATAAAGAAAACTAAATAAATTTTATAATATTTGCTTAAGGCTAGAGATGAAAAATTCATGCGTCTCATGACTTCAATCAATATAATAGATATAATCTTCAATTAGTGCATATGTAGTTTCTTTTTAAATAACAATATTGAAGGAGAGAAACTCAAACCTGTAATCTCATGATTATTAGGTGACACTAGTAGAGTTATGCTACTTTTGACTTAAAAACAAAATATTTATGAACTCTTTTTTTTTTTTCACTTTTTTTTAAAGCTCTATCATCAAAATCAAGATGTCTATATTTGTGTGAGTTTAGTATTTTTTTTACTTTTAACATACATCCATTCATTTTGTTTTTTAATAAAAGGTGTTGAGTGGATTTAAAGTTTGGGTACTGGATTGCCAACAATGGGCTTGGTGGATTTGGGCTTAACAAATGGACAAGGTTAATCAACATACAAAAGATTATACAACAATATATATTTAGAACAAATATACTTTTTTTTTTTTTTTTTTAATTTTTTTTTTGAAAATTTCGTATAATTTCCATTTTGGTATAAGAAGTATAAAGATCAATTTAACTTATTCTATTTTGAAGGTTTAAGAAATTATTCTAATACTAATTTTCAAAGTTGACTAGACATGTTAGCTAATGTTTGATGAGGTGACAATATTAACATAATAGGTACGTTCATATATTTTGTTAGGTTTCCTTTCTTCATTGCTCAAATAGTGTAAATTTCCTTTACCCTCTACAAGTTGCATTACTCCTCACCCATATGATTCCTTACTACAAATATCGTACCATTTTCGCTTCTCTTTTAACAACACGACTATTTCATGCATTACATTTTCAATCATTATGTCTCCTCGTCCCTTATCTTGTCCTTTGATTACCATTCTTAGATTCTCCATTTAGGATAAAAGAGTGACAAGAAAGGACGTGAAGTTTTTGCAAGTGCTTATTAACTTTAGATTTTGTGTTGGTTGTTTGGACCTATATCTTTCTTCTATCTAAATATGTACTCTTGTTTTCCTGTCATATTGTTTCGATCATATTAGTTCTCGAGATTGAATTGTCGGAATTGACGAATGTAAAAAAAATCTCGAGATTCATTTGAGTGACCGCTTTGTTATAGTTGATACCTTTAAATATTGTTGGATTAAAAAAAAAAATCTTTAAAGAAAAGGCAACATCACATATATAAATAAGGTTGGGATTACTTCATGCTTTCAATTAACTCAACAAAACATTTTTTTACTTACATAAATGTATAGATCGTAGATTCAAATTAGAAGTTGTAATTCCATAATTATCTTATATTTTTTTTTGTTATTATTCTCAAATAAATGAGACTTAAATATCAATTTCGATGATTAATCTTATGACCGAAATGTTAGAACTGGATTACCACCAAAGAATGAAACGAATAACCACCAACACTTTTGATTTATAGTTATCGTATTTAATACCTTAATACTACTAACACTGTACTTCTTTTTTGTAACAACCAACCTTCTATTAATAAAGAGCCAAAATGAGCACTAGGTAGTTTATTATTATTATTATTATTATTATTATTATTATTATTATTATTATTATTATTATTATTATTATTATTATTATT
>JBBMEF010049619.1:0-12916 GCA_037832685.1 Sicyos baderoa
ATGAAAAGTTGCTATATTTGCAATATTTTTAAAAAGTTGCTATAATCCTAATGTAGAGTGGGGAATTTGCTATAGGGGGCAAATTCCCTAAAACAAATAACCATTTTAACAATTCCCATTTAATCCTTGTAGGAAGACTTGGCCAAGTTGACCGGGCAATTTCCTTTTAAAATGGAAATTAATTATTATACATATATAAAAAACAATAAACAAAACATTAAACTCACCTAAATAGAGTTAAGGAAAACCGGGGCGTTACAGGTCTTGAGTTTGAATCCTTACCGAATCGTCCTTATAAGTGAGGGGAGTGTTGGTTGATATAATTAAATTTACCTTCATTCATCAACTTAATTTTTTTGATTAATTGGTGGTTTAATATAATTCAACAAACAACATCATGATGTTTTTTTTATGGAAATGTGGTCAGATATGTTTTTTTTTTTTTTTTTTCTTTCTTTTTTTTTTGATGAAAAGTGCAGCCATATTTGATAAAATGGGTGAAATCATTGATTGGGTGAACAGGCAGTTGAAACATTGGATTCCAAATTGGTTTCTTAGTTATGGCTATTAAAGTCTGATTAGATAGATCTTAGTTTTATTTCAAAAAAAAAAAGAAGAAGAAGATAGATCTTAGTTTTGTCATTAGATTATCTCTAGGGGGTGTCTATTTTTCTCATGGTATCTGTATTTAGGCGGAAAATGCGGAAGTCAGTGAAAAAAAAATCACAAAATGAAAATAGGGACGAGAATGTATTCCGTTTATATTTTATCTTTTAATATATATTATATAAAAGTATAATATTTTCTTGCTTAATTTAATATGAGAATTTGCATGTATCTTACACTAAGGTAAAAAAATTATATATATAGCAAAATCAGATTTTATAAACTTCATCAATAGTGTCTGGTAGACTCCAATAGTGCCTGATACACTCCAGTGTCTGATAGAGTCTATCAATAGTATCTGAAAAAAAGTTGATATATTTGCAATATTTTTAAAATGTTGCTATAATTTTAATGTGGAGTAAGGAATTTACTATAAAGTGCATATTCCCAATTTAATATTCATTTAAAAATTAATAAATATTTATGATTAAAAGTTAAATATTATTTTAAATAAGATTAAAAATTAATTATTTGATCATTTATTAACCGATTGAATTAAGATACGAAAACAAAAAAGAAATTAAATAAGGAATAATTCTTGACAGAAAATTTGATTCCTGCAAATTTCCGTTCCCATTTTCTGCACCCCTGGAGTGGACAGTGGACACATCTATATGTGGGAACGTTATGAATATTTAAGTAAAGACTGTTACGATATTTAATATGTATCTGGTCCACCTGCCATTTAAAATGTTTTTTCCCAATAAAAAAACGTGCATGTTCCCTAACGCAAGAACTATTTTTGAAGTACAATCAAACTTTGAAAATTTTAATTTAATTAATCATTTTTTAAAAACTTATTAAGTGTTCAACTAACTCTTTTTAATTTAAATTTGTAGCCAAAAATAGCATAACTTTAATCACATCTTGTACGATCTAGTAATCATAAAGTTATAGATTCGAATTTTCTTGATATCTAAATATTGTAGAGTTAAACGGTATGTTTCATAACATAAGTCGAGGTGCGCGCATACTGACTTGAACAATTATGAATAATAAAAAAAAAAAAAAAAAAACTCAAGTGCATTTGGTGTCCTTTCAACAAGTTTGTTCTATTTAAATTAATCTCACTAGCATGACGGAAGCATTTGAATGTTTAAACATTAAAGTGGAACTAATATTAAATTTAAGGGGATTTTACATAGATAAAATATATATATATATATAGCAGGAAAAAAAAGGGGCTTCTTGTAAAATAGTCAAAATGTCCTTCTATGGATTTTCAATTGATAATATTTTAAAAATAGTCAAAATGCCCTTCTATCAATTTTTAATTGATAATATTTCATAATAGTTTTCAATCAATATTTATCGCTTTCAATCAATTTTTCAACGCATAATCTTCCATCAATTTTTAACTTAGAGCTTTCAACTAGTTCGCTAATAGATTCAACCAGTTCGATAATAATTTTTATTTATTTTTAATTCATAACTAAAACAATTTCTTAAAAAAAATTAACAACTAATTATGAAATCGTAATCTCTTAGTTATTGGATCGTCCAAGATGTCATTGTAGTAAAGCTACAATGACATACTACAATGACATCTTGTAGACGACCCAATAACTAAGAGATTACAGTTCGAATCCTCTAACCATAATTAGTTGTTAATTTTTTTTTGACTAACTATGATAATATCCTACAATGATTCATTTGACTAACTATGATAATATCTAGATGTAAATGTCAATTAGTTTGCACAATTTTCAAACTAATTCATTTTGGGCATTAAAAGGCGACATAAAAGTTTAAAAGACCAAAAATCTCAGTTCAAACAATTTGTTAGTGGTTGAATCTATTAGTTTGCTAGTGATTAAATCTATCAGTTCGGTAGTGTTTGAATCTATCAGTTTTCTAGTAATTAAATCAATCATTTTTGTTTATATTTATCGATAGCCTTGAATCAGTGTTAGTTGATGGCCTTCATTCAGTTTCAAGTGATAACCTTCAATCAATTTCATCGAATAAACCTCAATAAGTTTAAGCTGATAGCCTTCAATAATTTCAGTTGATAACTTTCAATCAATTGGGCAATCAACAACTAAAAAACGAAGATAAAGAAAACGCGAGAGAAGAAGAAAACAACACACATAATTTATGGGATTTACTAACATTGTTTTAGCTAGTCCACGGGTAGAGAGGAAAAACAATTTTATTAGAAGATGCGAAATACAAATTACAAAATGAACATCTCAATCGGCTCGGGGTTAAATCGAGCTTATATATGTACTCTTATTAAACTCTATTACAAAATGCGTAAACGAAAAAAATAGATTACGCAATAAAATGCGAATACGCTTATACTATCAAAATGTGGAATGTGCTCACGCAAAAATGATTGTGCAAATGGATGTGGAGGTTTATAAAAAAGGGCCTTCTTCGAGAGAAATTTCCATGATAATTATTAACAATTTCAACAAGGCCTTGCACTTCTTAATAGGGTTATGCATTACATATCTTGGCATCGTGAACTTCAATTTATGTTTACTATAAAGACAACAAATAAAATTGTGTACACTTTCTATGTTTAGCGAATTTTATTACTGGTTCAATTAACAAATTCATTTTAGTTTTTTACCAAGTAAATTTATACCCATATTTAAATTAATAAAAAAATATGTTATATTATAAATTAATAGGTAATTAAGTTATAAAGACATTTAATACATTTTTATATAGTTATCTAAATATTTTTAAATATTCGTAAAAAAGTTTTCTACAAAACAAATATGAATATCTAAGAAGGTTGGATATATGTTATTTTAGATATCAACTCGATTTGGGGGAAGAAGATAAAGAAATGGTAGAAAAAAAGATTAGGTGAGAGAATATTAATGGAGGGAGAGAATTAAAATTATTAATTAAATGGGTTACTCATTTAATGATAAAGAAAAAAAGAATTAATAAAAAAAATGTATTTTCATGGGTCCCACCGCTTTTTTTATTCCAAATCACCACTGTCCAAAAAATCTATCCTTTTTGTGCCATAGGTTTAAAAATTACTCCTTTTTGCCATTAATTTTTGAAACTACACTACTTTCTTAAATTCCCCTTCAAAGAGCTATTTTTTTTTTTGGTGGATTTGGAAAGAAAGAAATGTTAGAATTTTTACTAAAGATTACATCGGTCTTTCAACCATCAATCTTTGAGAGAAAGTGAAGCTTAATTGCACCAAATCTAAACTCTTCAAATATTGCTCTATCAACATTTGGAAGTTTTATTGTTAATTTTTTTTTTTTTATTATTATTATTATTTATTATTTTTTGTTAATTTTTTTATGTAATCTTCTTTTTTGCCTGCTGCTTGTTTGTGGCTATGCCCTTTATTTTGCTTACTCTCTCTCCCTTGTACTGATTCTTTCCTTTTTCCTTAGGTTTCATACCATTTTTGTTCAAATAAAAATCTAGAATCTTTATATGCGTTCTTCATTCTTGTTATGAAAATGACAATTAACAATCAATTAAAAATACGAAAAAAAATGTAAATAGGAGAACACATAATTTATGTGGTTCACTAAGTGTGTTAGCTACTCCACGGATAAAAAAAGAATTTTTTTATCAAAGAGAGATGGAAAATACAGAATGTCAGCCCGTGAGAATTAAAATTTAATTGAGTTTATATAGTGCAATTTCATTAAACCCTATTATAGATAAAACTTATATACGAAAATAGAAACAAACTTACATATAAAAGAACCGTACCTCTGCTCGATGGCGGGACAGCAAGACGAAAAACTAAGTAAATAGTAGGGCATTAAAAAGTTTAATGCATATCTCAACAATTCTTTAAATATAAAAAGAATATGGGACTTTTTTTGCATGTATATTAAAAAATGGCTAAAAAAATTCATGAGTAACACAATAATAAAAATATTTACACACATAGCAATTTGTTAAAATCATGAGTAACAAAATAATAATTTCTCCATGTTGTTCCATTTAGTCTTCTTACAACATTTAAATCTCACCAATTTGTTAAAAGATTTAAAAGGTTTCCTTGAACATGTCCGATGTAAAGTTTCAGGTTTGAATCTTCAAATTAAATTTAAATATAAAATTTCTGGTTTTCTCGACGGTTAGAGATCAACATAAATGCATTGAATATGTAATAGTTTTTTTTTTTTTTTTTTTGAATTCTGTAATAGGGTTAAATACAATGTCAAATGGTAAAGGCAATTGCTCCAATTTATCATTGTAACAACATATTAGCTTCTTATTTATTATTATTTTTTAAAAAAATTGTAAATCTAAGTCATTCTTTATTTTTAGAGAGATTAGTCTAATTAGATCAAATTAGAAAACTAATTACAACATTAGGCATTTATGAAAGTATTTGCAATAGTAGTTTTTTTTTAAATTAATTTAAATTAATGATAATAGCACATTTACAAATTTGACCCTTCATTTGGTAGTTTCGTTTTAGGGGAAAAAGTTGAAAACCGTCCACATTCCATAACTATTTCCGAAATTTTGGGGCGATTTTATTGGACAAAACTAAATTATGGGAAGACGATTAAGGGAAGTTTTTTTGTCTTTGTCTTCTTAAATCTTGTATGCAAGATTTTTAAATTTTTTATACCGTTATTAATACATTCCCTTCATTAAAACACTTTCATTTTTTAAATGTCAACCATTTCAATTGTAAATTTATCTCTATTCTTTATTATTTTCTTTTTACGTTTCATGCATTCTCTTCCTTCCTCTAATTTGACATTTTTGATTATTTTCTGGATTTCGTTCTCTCTTTTCTCTTCTCGGTCACCACGAAAATTCGTCGATCAATCCATTTCGACAAGACTGTATATTCCGTCCATTTCAATCTTTTTCTATATGGTTTGATCAACTCATGTTCTGTCATTGATATACACTTTTTTTTTTCATTTATATTCTAGTGTGTTGCATGTTATATGTAGAACATTTCTTCTTACTTAGTCATGTTTCCATATTATGATATGTTCATTTTGCTTCACATATTGACAATACTGTCTAATTTTAGATATACGCTATCATATAGTATTTTAGAACCACCGTACTATTTTCTGTCTAAGTATGTTCGTTATCATGTTCATATTATGTAAACCAACTCATCAATCATTCCAATTCTAAAATACACAATTATACCTCATTGTATATTTGTCACAATACATTTATACCACACGGTATATGATTCCCAATACAGACTATATAGGTTTTAAAGTACAATATTATACCACTTTGTATAGGGTTTAGTAAACACGTGTATACCACAATTTAAACCACACATCAATCTCTATGTGCTTGTCCTCATTGTATATTTGCCTCATTGTATATTTGCCACAATACATTTATACTACACCGTATATGATTCACAATACAAACTACATAGGTTTTAAAGTACAACATTATACCACTTTGTATAGGGTTTAGTAAACACGTGTATGCCACAATTTAAACCACATTCTATATTTTTTGCAACACTCGATATTTCTCTACAGTAATAGCATCAACCTTTATGTGCTTGTCCCCATCACTGGTCTCTGCTACATCTTCCTCTACATTCTTTTCAGTACCCGTAGCCTCAAAAGTCTACATTTAATAAAGTATAACAATAAATATACGAGCAGACAGAACAATAATGTTGATATTACACTGTATATACCTCAAAGTCGAAGTCAAATAGTATAGTGGTTGCAAAATATTAAATCATATGATATATTTAAAATTAGACGGTATTATCATTTTGGGAAGGAAACGGAACATGAGATAATAGGTAATAATTAAAACTTTAATCAATTACATTTTTATCATCATTGTTTTTGTAATTTTTCTTTTTATACAAATTACAAAGGGAGAAGTACTTTTTACGGAAATTTGTGGTAGATAGCAGACTATAACATTCATATTTTAATTATAACATTTTTTTTTTAACAAATATTGCAGGCATAACATGAAATATTTAATCTAATTGAAGTTTAATTTTATTAAAGTCTATCAATTTCACTTTATTGAAATTTATCAATTTTGTAATTATTAATTTAATGTTATCAAATCAATTTTTTCTTCTAGATTTTGACATTTATTTAAACAAAACATCCTTTTTATTTTTGTTAACTGTGAAAAAACCATTTTTATAGTGTAAATTTTAGGTAAAGTTTCCATCTTTTTTTTGATGGACCAAATTAAATATGATCCGTGTCATTATAGTGTTCAATAAAATGGATATTTCAGGAGCAACAAAATCTGAGGTAACAAAAACAAATTAAAAAATATTAAATTAGTAATCACAAAATTGATGAGCTTCAATTAAGTAAAATAAATAGACTTTAAAAACTTAAAATTAATTAATATATTTCAATCAAGTTAAATATTTAATATTTTTTAAAAGTTGCTGCTAGAATTTGCTAAATACAATAAATATCCTTAAATAAATTCATCTACTCCGATTATTTCGAATTTTAAAACCAGGGTTATATTATAAGTATCATTTAATATGGTCATTAAAAGTATTTACTAATATACCCCATATTAGTCTCCACGGTCACGGGTTCGAACTTAAAATTCGGTATTTGACTCCCATATTAGAATTATATATGAACTAAAGTTTCACAAGTCCTAGCTCAACTTTGTTCATGAATGTAATAGTATTGTGCAGAACTGCATCCAATATTCCAGCGACCTGTAACGGAAAAACGAACACCTATCAAACCGCGCTGCTCATCGACAACAGCCGAGAGAGACGAAACCAGATACGACATGTAATACTGACCGTAAAAACAGTACTAATGATGGCACACACATTTGTGATAAAATGCGAAAAGGGCTTCGGGTTTTCTGAAATCACAACCTGCATGGGAGAGAGCTGAAAATCAAATTTTTACCAAATAGATGTGTAAGCTAATATGGTATGTTTAGAGCACATTCAGCAACATTCATAGCATTCAAAGGTAATATAGTATCACATAGTATGATCCAAATACAGGGCAAATACATTTGTGTTTAGTATAGTATGCAATATAATATATTTGATCATATAGTAGGATCCAAATACATGGCAAATACAAAGATAATACAGAATGTTTAGTGCACATTCAGCAACATTCATAGCATTCCAAGAACTTGACAATTAAAATTTTATCATATTTGTGGGTAAGTTTGTTTTTTTTTTTTTTGATAACCGTGACTGTTCAGGTCAACTTAACTTGCGTGCACCTCGAATAAAGTTATGGAGGACATACTATCTGACCCTATAATATTTGGATTGAACTCATCACCTTAAATACTTCGATACATTTTTTACTACTAGGCGTGCCTTTTGAATTATTATTAAAGGTTAAATTTCAAGTTCAGTTCCTTAGGCCCCGTTTGATAACCATTTAATTTTTTGTTTTTGGTTTATGAAATTTAAGCTTATTCTCACTCAAATTTACTACAATGTCTTCCACCCTTCCTACAATATATCCATATTTCCTTAAGAAAGTAGGGAATACTAACAACCTTTTAAAAACAAAAAAAAATAGCTTCCAAAAGTTTGTTTTTGTTTTTAAAAGTTGGCTAGTATTCTCCTACTTTCTTAAGGAAATATGGATAAATTGTAGGAAGGGTGGAAGACATGGTAATAATCTTGAGTGAAAATAAGCTTAAATTTCAAAAACAAAAAACAAAAAACCAAATGCAAACGGGGGCCTTAACTTTTTAAATTTTTTATCAAATACATTTGTGAACTTAAGAAAAAAGTTCTCAAACTTTAAATTCCAGTAGATCTCTATCTTTTCACTTTTGTGAACTTAAGAAAAAAGCAAGAACTTTTACCTTCTTTACTCGAACATATCCTTCAATCCGGCAACCTCCTGCTGATGGAGCAAGAACTTTTACCTTCTTGTTTCTCCATGTTGTTCCATTTGGCCCATCCATATTGCATCAGATTTTTCATACTCCTTGTTCTTTCTTGCTGAATTCCTTTCTTCTATTTTCTGTAGAAAAAAAACTATTTAATTTTATCAATAATTGTTTCTAAGTGCAATTTTTAGTTGAGAATTCTAGTTAACTTGTTATTATGGTTCAAATCAAGTGAACAATTTACCAATAAGAATAATAACTTAAGTGCCTATTCATAACTAAAGGATTGCATATTTGTACGTAAGAAGATCAAATTAACAAAATTAATAATAAAGACATAAGTTCAAAATCTTACCTGAGAACTAAATGAAATAAATTACAGGGATGAATCGGGTCACGAATATTTTTGTGGGAATGCATGGTGTGTTCAACAGAGAAGCAGGCTGCTTCAACTTAGTCATGGTGTGTTACTAATACTAACATTCTATCACTTTACTTGCATCAAACTATTATGGAGTGGTCTAGTGACCGAAGAGAGCTTTGGAGTGCTTAAGATGGTGGGTTCAATTCATGGTGGTCATCTACCTAGGAATTAATTTACTACGGGTTTCCTTGACATCCAAATATCATAGGGTCAAGCGGTATGTCCCGTGATATTAGTCGAGGTTCGTGCAAACTAGCCCAGACAGTCACGGATATTAAATAAAAAGAAAAGAATCACTTGATTCAGTCAATACTACAACAACAGTTGAAGCAGCCTGCGTCTCTTGAAGTGATAGAAGGATTGTTCATCATCTTCACTTGCGTTAACACCTTTTCTTTCAGAAGTTGCAGAGCCTGTGTGTCAACAAACTTATTTTAGAAAGCTTGTTTCAAAATATACATACTAAGCATTGAGGGAAAAAGCAAGTTGTCATCAAGTTATTGCTGATTTCTCCTATCCATTTTCAAAATTTATTCGCAATTATCCGTTTCTGAAGAGTGAGGTTCCACAATCAGTGTAAATGTGAAGGGGTGAGCTCGTTAGTAGAGACGGTAAGGTACCAACATAAGGGTAAGTTAGTATTAAGGGATATTAGTAGAGGCACCAGGGTAATTGGCCAAAGAGTTAGTTAGAGTGGTTTATTATAAATAGAATGGGAAGGGTTGATAGAAGGATCAAAATGTATTTGGGAGTTGGTATACGCTCAAGAGGGAGCTAAGTACCTAATACCTATCTTATCTCATCCATAAATCTCGGATTATTACCGAAGTTTAGGATCTCCCAAACATACTTTTTTCGAGATCTCAAATTCGAAACTTACAAGTGAACTTAATTGTTCAATCTCTTCTCGTCTTTCAAGTCCATACCTTAAAACAAGTACGAGTGCTTACAAGCATGTAGTGGAGTGAAGTTTTGATTCCTGGTTATAAGAAAACAATCTTATAAATACAAAAGTTTCCAAGATAGAGTGACATCAATTATCTATTTCTACCTGAGAATAACATGCAGGCATCAGTCCTAAGATGGACAACACATTTCCTATTTTCTACAAAGCTGCAAGAGATTCCATTCCATTTGATTTTTGAAAAAAGACCATTTATTAACAAACCAATAAACGAACACAATCCGACTCCATCAAAGAGCCAACACTAAGGGAGAGAAGCCCCCTCCAAAGAATATTACTCTCCTCCACACATGAGGAAATAGCACTCCAACAAAAAGAATTAGGAGTTTTTAGTTTAGCTAAGCTATTGGCCACCCTATTGCAACTTCTATCACAATTCCAAACCCAAAAAAATCTCACCCACCCTTTCTAATAGTTTTTATTTAGTACACTACCAATATTTGACGGTTGGAAGATTCGAATATGTAAAAAGATTAGACTGCAAAAATAAACTCATGGTTTAAAATAAACCTAGAAATTCTAAGAGATGCTCATCACTTTTGGTATCAGAGGGACGTTTCTTGGCTAAATGACAATGAGAATGGAATCATATATTTTAATAGGCTTCATTTCAATGTAAAAACATTGAAGCATATATTTTCATTTCATGCATTCTAAACAAAAAAAAGGTATTTTACCAAGTATCTTAACTAGGCATCAGAGAAAGAAATTTTAAGTTTTAGTTCAATACAAAATCAACTAACAGAGAGGAGAAGATATAACATTCTATTATTATAAAGGTGATGGGGAAAGGAACAAGAAAAGATGATATCGAAGAAGGTAATAGAAGCCATGAACAGAAGCAATCAAGAAGAGAACAAGGCCCCTGTTTCAGATGTGAGGAAAACAAAATTCTAGGCCATGTTTGAAAAAAGAAAGAGCTACACGAATTAGAAGTCGTAGTCGATCAAGAACTTGTGTTGGACTCATCCATTGAATGCCAACAACTTGATACTAGTGAACATATTGATGAACAAGATAGTGATGATGAAGGCCCGGTTGAACTTGCTTTACATTCAATTGTGGGATTAGACACTCTGGAGACAAAGAAGAAGTGGTGGTATTAATTGATACAAGTGCAACACATAACTTTGTTTCAAATGCCATTGTTGATAAATTACAACTTCCATTGACAGAGACAAACTGTTATGGCATTGTGGTGTTGGGATCAGGCACATATGTTCGTGGATCCAAGGTATGTAAGAATTTGGTATTACACATAGGAGACATATCTATTATTCACAGAGCCAGAAAGATAAGATTGAGAAATTAGTGGAAGAAATGCTTCTAGCTGGTATTATTCGACCAAGTATTAGTGCTTACTCAAGTCCAATAATATTAGTACGAAAAATAGATGGATCTTGGAGATTTTGTGTAGATTACTGAGCATTGATTAAAGCTACTGTTCCAAACCAGTTTCCTATTCTGGTGGTCGATGAACTTCTTAATGAGCTATTTGGTTCCAAATATTTTCGAAAATTGATCTAAAATTTGAGTATCATCAAATCAGGTTGAAAGAAGAAGATATTGAAACAACTGCCTTCTGCACCCATGAAAGACATTATGAGTTCGTTGTTATGCCCTTTAGCTTGCGAAATGCTCCTACTACTTTTCAGACCATCATGAACAAAATTTTACACCCATATTTAAAGAAATTCATCCTTGTGTTCTCTGATGACATTTTTATATATAGCAAGACTCTTTGAAGATCATGTTCAACATTTGAGCACTGTCCTAGCTTTACTTCAAGACAATGAACTAGTGGCAAACCAGAATAAATGTAGTTTTGGATTACATGAAATAGAATATCTTGGTCATATTATTTCTGAACAAGGGGTGTCGGCAGACCCATCTAAAATTGAAGTTATGGAGAAATGGCCTATTCCACGAAATTTGAAGGACCTCTGGGATTTTTTTGGGCCAAACTGGCTATTATAGAAAATTTGTACAAAATTGCATTTCCATTAACACAACAATTGGGGAAGGATAACTTGTGTATGGAAAGTCGAATGCTAAGGTTGTATCTTGTGTATGGAACATTAATATCCAACAAATTATCCAACAACAAAGGGATGATCCTCAAGTAAAGGAAGTAATTGAGAAGTTGTCTACCAATCCAAATGACCACCATGGTTATCAAACAAAGGAAGGATTGCTCCAATATAAAGGAAATATTGTCCTTCCTGGTGGGTCTCCTACTATTGCTCTTCTATTGGAGTTGTTTCATTCATCACCAGTTGCAGGTCATGGAGGTTCTCTCCGCACACTACAAAGAATTGCAAGAGAATTTTATTGGCGCGGGATGAAGTCGACAGTTGCAGGTCTGGAATGAAACTCAAAGTCTCACACAATAACCTTTAACTTGCGACTCCGCACAACATCCCATTCGTCTGACTTCCCATCATAGGTTTCTTGTCACAACATGCTAAGAATTAAACAAATTGCCATTGGGTAAGGTCTCAAATATCAACCCCCAATTCACACAAATTCACAACTCACAGCTTAAAGTTCTATTTAACTAATATTCCCCCAATAACACATCAACCTTCACAATTCACATCTTAGAACGTTTACTATAGTTTCATTTATACACCCTTGAGCACCCTAACTCACACATCATGAGATTAGCTCTCTACAATAAAAGAGAATCCGGAGTCCACATCCATTGGTATTTATTCACACTCAAGAATCAATGTATACACCATCTCATTTACGCCTCACACCTTATCTCATAAAACTTACACATTCATTCTTTAATTAAAATTCCAAATCGCCAAAGTAAGTTGCCTACATTAAACTCAAGAAGAAATGAAGATGTTTGCAACATCTTACCTATTACATAATGTCGATTTTAGAATAGAAATAAGTTCTATTTTTATTGAATCGATATTTCAAAATGTTACAAATGTCTTTCTTTTATAGGAGAAACTTCATTCTCCAAATACGGCATAATTTACAATTAGGAAACAATTACATATAGAATAATACAATTAAGGAATGAATTAAAT